>CAJHZI010000555.1:560000-632500 GCA_905160935.1 Enchytraeus crypticus
GCTTATATTAGATTGGAAAAGCAAAAAGACATAATTGGGATAAACAATATAAAATGAGATAGAAAAAGAGTCAGAAAGAATGAGAGATAATTAGAGATAGAGAAAGAGTGAAAAGGGGAAATAGAGAGAGAGAGATAAAGAGAGAGACAGAGACAGAGAGTGATATGGAGTGATACTGGAGGTATTACCTGAAGAGAGGAGGTTTGTTTCAGCAGGAAGCCATCTTTTATACATTTCTACAACAGTCAGAGACCAGAACAATTAATTAATTATTATAGAACATCAATTAATTAATAACAGACCTGTAGGACGATATTAGGTAAGTTATCATATTAACTGCAACATTTGCTACCCCACAATAAAGTACCATACACCACTAGAAATGTTCAGAGCAGAAAACACTGACACGTCGTTAGGGTTTATAATTTAATAGCAAAGCTGTTCAATTTGAAAGACAGGAAAAATCAGTTTAAATTAATTCTAATTAATAAATTAGTGGTAGGTATTTAATATTAATAAATTAGTGGTAGGTATTTAATATTAATAAATTAGTGGTAGGTATTTAATATTAATAAATTAGTGGTAGGTATTTAATATTAATAAATTAGTGGTAGGTAATTAGATTTATCTAACCCTAATGCACTGAGTAATTTGTCGTTACAATTCAGCTGGTAGCTGGTGAAAATGAGTTGAAATAATTCAATTTAATTTACTAATCAATTTTATTTTATTTTTTATTTTATTTTTATTTTACTGGCTGGAGCCAGTGGCGAAGTCGGTAAGATACTCGACCGCGGATCAGTAGATGCGGGGTTCAAATCCTGGGCTCGCCCGTCACTGACATCGCTTTCGAGGGAGGAAACTGACGTTAACCTTAGCTTTACCAGCTTTTTAAATAAAATTACTATTAAATTATTAATTTTTTAAAATTTTGTTCCAATGTTGCCAGCAGTGAGCAACATTATGACAAAACATTATGACAAAACATTATAACAAAGCATTATGACAAAACATTATAACAAAACATTATGACAAAACATTATAACAAAGCATTATGACAAAACATTATAACAAAACATTATGACAAAACATTATAACAAAGCATTATGACAAAACATTATAACAAAACATTATGACAAAACATTATAACAAAGCATTATGACAAAACATTATAACAAAACATTATGACAAAACATTATAACAAAGCATTATGACAAAACATTATAACAAAACATTATGACAAAACATTATGACAAAGGATGACTATAAAACAAGACACTAGTTATTGAGGAAGTCAGTGATAACTCAAATCCATTTCATCATTTCTATTAGGAAAACAACAATTTTGGTAAAAGCCTAGCGTATAGCCTAACCAGGCCATTCAATCATTGGTTGATCGATGGAGTGCTCATAAGCGAGCGAGAGTTCAACAAACAACCACTTTAACATCAATGCACTATATATGAGAGAGAGAGAGAGAGAGCGAGCGAGAGAGAGAGACATAGAGAGAGAGAGAGAGAGAGAAGATGCATTATTAACGGGAGTATTAACTGAAGGTTTGTGTACAGAAGCGAATGAAGCGACATTGATAACGTCAACATTGAGAAAATGAGCGTCACATCAGCTCTATACTGTAGACTATAGAGTACACACATCAGCTCTATACTCTCTCTCTCTCACTCTTTATCAGTTACTGTCTAATGGCAGGTCCATGGTACATAAAGCATTCACTCGTTTCTTTCTTCCACCTTCCTCTTCATGTCCACATATGAGTGGGTCATTAAATCATCTAACATACCTAATCTCGGCCTTCCCCTGTCTCTTTTTCCTTCAATTCTACCTTCTATGATCTCTTTTAGTACACTTTCCCCCCTTAGAATGAGTCCTATCCAAGGGGTAAAGTCTTCTAAGCTCTACACATTAGTGTATATTACATCGCAACCTGCCATTCCACAAACTGAGAGTATACATTATATGACATTAGCAGCATCCCACTAGTTGATCATTTGTCTTGTCAAATAATATCAACTCTGCCGTCAACCAGCTTCACTAGATTACTATTACTATTAGTATGTGTACATAGACAATACAGTGAATGTCAGAGTACACACGTTACCCTCATAATGGCGCATAGGTAATCATCAACGCAGAACAGTCATTGCGTGAATCAGTCTCCGTATATGTGTAGAGAGTACAACTAACAGATAATGACCATCAGATAACAAACACAATAGCACACTCTCACTAACACACCATCTCTCTAGCACACTCGTCACTAACACACGTCACTAACACACACATCACATAGATTTCTAGCTTATCCTCAGCATCAGTACAAGACTTGTTATATAGTACCTCCTCACTGGGTGGAGCAAGTGGCGAAGTCGGTAAGACCCTCGACCGCGGATCAGTAGGTGCGGGGTTCAAATCCTGGGCTCGCTCGTCACTAACATCGCTTTCGAGTGAGGAAATTGACGTTAACCTTAGCTTTACCAGCTTTACCAGATATAAACTAAATACATCAACTAACAAATGTTACCTCCATTGCGTTCGTTGTATGATTGCATGAGACTCAGTGTACCATGGAGCTAAAAAGTGGAAAACCCTTTACTTGTAAGTACCTTGGAACACCCTGTACTTGCAAAGTACCCTGTCTTAATTAGGATTGAGATTAATCTAGCTGTAGAACACACTTTAGTTCTACATCATCTAACATATAAAACACACTGTATCTACACCTATCTAACATATAGAACACACTGTAGTTCTACACCTATCTAGCAGTGGAACACACTGTATCTACACCTATCTAACATATAGAACACACTGTAGTTTTACACCTATCTAGCAGTGGAACACACTGTATCTACACCTATCTAACAGTGGAACACACTGTAGTTATACACCTATCTAACAGTGGAACACACTGTAGTTATACACCTATCTAACAGTGGAACACACTGTAGTTATACACCTATCTAACAGTGGAACACGCTGTAGTTCTACACCTATCTAACATATAGAACACACGGTATCTACACCTATCTAACAGTGGAACACACTGTAGTTCTACACCTCTCTAACATGTAGAACACACTGTAGTTATACACCTATCTAACAGTGGAACACACTGTAGTTATACACCTATCTAACAGTGGAACACACTAGTTATACACCTATCTAACAGTGGAACACACTGTGGTTCTACACCTATCTAACATATAGAACACACGGTATCTACACCTATCTAACATTGGAACACACTGTATCTACACCTATCTAACATATAGAACACACTGTAGTTATACGCCTATCTAACAGTGGAACACACTGTAGTTCTAGTGATACACAACTGCACGTAATTATGAACGAGTGCAGGACGAGAGTTGATCTGTTGTAAGTAGATATATAAACTGTGACAGTTTACACGCTGTACCAAAGAAGTGATCAACCTCTCAACAGTTTATCTCTCTCTCTCTCTCTCTCTCTCTTTCTTTCTTTCCTTCTCTCTCTCTCTCTCTCTCTCTCAAGTCTCAATAGCTCATTGGTTAGAGGAGTAGATAGCGTCATGAAGTTCTAAATGAAAGGTCCTCAGGTGAATTGAACTCTCGTGGGTTAGAATCCAAGACGCGCTGATCTGAGAGTAAAATCTCGGACATTCACTGGACTGGCTATACAGAAAATGGACTGAACTGCCTAATGGTTTAAACATGTGGTATTAAAAGTGATATTAACATACAGTTGATCATTTCACCTTAATGTGTTATTATTATTTTTATTTTTATTTTTTATTTTATTTTTAATACAGATCAATAATAATCATAATCATACAGATCAAAATATTTTACAGCAACGCTTACTTTAAACGACAGAGCATATAACTTAGAAATAAAATGTCAAAAACAAACAGATGTGGATAAACTAGAGGTTACTGGTTCAAATGATAGCTTGACCGTACCTGACAGACCCGTTGTTGTCAGGAAACAGACGTTAAACTTGACGTGTTTTTATTGCTGGATATTTTGTTACGTATAACGGTTGTAAACCACAGCCAATAATCGATACATAGCCCCTCAGCCTCAATACAATATTTATTAATTAAATCACGATCTGTAAGCAACTGGCGAGAAAAACTTGCTAAATAGAGTAGAGGGCAAGTAAGAATATGGCTAAATAGAGAATAGATCTTACAACAACTGAGGGTAAATAGAATTAAAAATTTAAAACCTTAGAGTTATATATGATCGTAAAACCACATATAAGTAAATAAAGCCATAAAAATTATTCTTAAACACTTCTATATAACACTCAAGATAAATATGTATTTGTAAATAGTAAAAATTCACCAGATGTACTTGTATTCGAAACATTTACAAACTAGGGGGAATCTTAGGATTTCAGAGCATTAGACGAATTTTAAACACATGTGCATCCCGCAGTAAATTAGTCTCGAAGACCGATATCGAAATTATATAATATAGCTAAAGAGGACCAGGTGAGGTGAGACTCGGCAACAATTTTTTTAATTTCCATAGTTTGCTTGACTAGCACATTCATAAATTATCCACATTTAAACGTAAAAGTAAATAAAATTGATAAAAATGTAAATTAAGTTAGTAAAAAGTAGAGAGCGATGAAATGTTTCTGGGGCATAGTGGAGAGAATGAACTGAAAACCCATTCTGTCTTTAGTCTTCAGATTCACAGCTGGCAATCACAGGCCAAATTAATAAAATTTATAATTACTTGCATCTCCCCTCATATAACTTGCATATGTCAGACTTTTGCGGGAGCATCTACGTGTATCATACATAGAGAGTGAGAAATGTTTAACAAGGAAAATCTCATATACCCCTATCTCCTACCTACTCACACTCTCTCTCAATATCTTTCCTAATCTCTCTCTCTCTATCACTCTCTCTCTCTCTCGCTCTCTCTCACTCTCTCTCTCTTCCTCTCTTCTCATTTTTTTCTCTTTTTGTTTCATGCCCTCCCCCTCTTCTCTCTCTACTATACGCTTCAGAAATTACCAGCCTGACAGAAAAACAAGTGCGGATAAAAAACACTCGTACTATATAACACTATCAGAACGGTCACGACTCACAGCTATAAATAATAAACTACCCCGAGCTCTCACAGCTCTACTCCACACTGCTCAGTCCACAGCGTTATATACAGAAACATTTACTTCTATCAGTGTTCATAGTGACACACTAATGTAAAGTGAACTAAAGATCATCTTATAATCTATTAGTTAGACAATTATTTAATAAAATATTAAAGTTCCCAATCTCTTCTGACTTTATTACCGACTTCGCCACTGGCTGGAGCCAGTGATGAAGTCGGTAAGATACTCGACCGCGGATCAGATGGTGCGGGGTTCAAATCCTGGGCTCGCACGTCACTGACATCGCTTTCGAGCGAGGAAACTGACGTTAACTTTAGCTTTTTAGCTTTTTTATTCCACCTCAACAGGCAAGACAGCAAGAGCTTGTGGAATGTTTCATCAGCTACACTGACAAAAACTGTCAATCATTCAATAGGACAACGCCCATTTTTAAGCAACCACATTAACAGTCAATATATCAAAAAATCACATCAGCCAGCGCTAAATTATACATCAATCAACCACTCAATCAATAACAATTTAACGTCCGATTTCGCGCCATAAGGCAATGCCAGGGACGCTTCTTGCTATTAACAAAAACAACAATTAGTGCATGCTGCCAATCCTTCTATCCTAGAACCTCCTCTGACATGAAATGTCTACATTAAGAGATTTATACAAATAATAGAACTTAGTAATTTACTTAATACTAATTACTACCTAATACCACTTAATGGTACTTAATAGTAAATTACCATTGACTGTTTCAGCATGTATCACTATATACATGTCTTCTTTTAATATAAGACAATAAGTAAGTACTTATTCTCCTATACTACAAGAAGACATGTATATAGTGATACATTACATGTATCAACAGTAAAGGGTAAATAATCAGCAAGATTTGACAAATACATACCGCAGTGATTGATTTTGCCTCAATAGTGCTCGATATCGTCATTGATGACTGTAGCACTCTAATGGTTGTTATGTTATGTTATGTTATGTTACATTATGTAATGTTATTTTATGTTATGTTATGTTATGTTATTACAAGAAGACACGTATATAGTGATACATGTAGCGACAGTAAAGGGTAAATAATCAGCAAGATTGACAGATACGGCAGTGTTGATCTCCCTGTAGGAAGAGATCCTACGCTGGAAGTAACTAGCAGGTTAAGATTTGACAGTACATACCGTAGTGTTGATCTCTCGGTAGGTAGAGATCCTACGCTGGAAGTAACTAGCAGGCTCTGTCTCTTCATCACTCTCAGAACTCTCATCCCCACCTCTCGTCGTCATGGTAACTTTTCCCCCCACTCCCCTCAATCACGCTCCCCCCTACACACCAGGGCTCCTGCCCCTACAGGTTTTATAAATATTCTACAGGGGTTGTCTCTCCCTCCCACATCAAGATCCTAGCAGAGGTTAAAGGTCACGAACACCTGTTTATGTTCTATTAGGAATTAAGTTATATTTCCACATATCCACGAGAGTTTGTCATGTATTGAATTCTTATGCTCACATAAAACCTGTTAGCTGTATATCTACAATTATAGCAGTCATATGTAGATTAAACCCAATGGACTCAATTCATCAACCCCGTGTTCTTAGTGACTCTTGTAATTGACACAACACCTGCAATGAGCTTCAGAACAGCATTTGTTCAGGGCATGATGTGGCAACCCTGCTAAATTTTAATATCCTTCCTAGTTTATTAAAAAATTATTCTACTTTATACATTCTAGTGAATTTTTGCAAGAAAGCAATTCAATTTCTAGAGAAGATGCAGTTGAATAAATAATAATAATAATAATAATACACGCAATATAGTGAAATGATCAATTATGTTGATATCTATAACTTTTAATACCACATGTTATATCCGTTAGGTAATTTATAGCATTTTACGAATAACCAGTCCAGTGAATGTCCGAGATTTTATTCTCAGATCAGCGCGGTCGGGAATCGAACCCACGAGAGTTCAATTCACCTAAGGATCTGTCATTTAAAATATCACGACGTTATCTACATCTCTAACCAGTGCGCTATTGAGACAGTCATTGAAGAATTGGATGCATGCATATGGGCTAGTCTAGGATTTTTAAAAATTCTAAATCAAGAAGGAAAGTTATAAATCAAACCCGTAGGTGACAACTTACAAGTTACAAGTAAAATACAATTCAGTGGGAATTGCTACAATGTAGCCCCTGATATTAGTTTGACAACCAGTCAATAGAGCTTATGTTTATGATTTTCTTCAAGACCCTTAGCCATAGCGCCATAGTGCCATAGTGTCATAGTGCCATAGTGTCATAGTGTCATAGTGTCAGTGTCATAGCGTCATAGTGTCATAGTGCCATAGTGTCATAGCGCTATAGTGCTATAGTGTCAAAGTACCAGTGGAATAGCGCCATCTACCTCATGCTTTATTAATGTTGCACTCTTAGTGTACTACCTATTGGCAGGTCCATGGCAGATACTTCCTCCACATATTTCTATCCTCTGCTATTCTCCTCATATCAACATATGAATTAGTCAAACGGTCATTCAGCACTCTAAGTCTCGGTCTTCCTCTAATCTATTTCCTTTCATTCTTATTTTCACTACTTATTTTATTAAACCCTTCCCATTCACGACAACCAACCAGCTAAACAATTCAAATAAAAAAATTATATAAATGTAATAAACATTTTAATATAATTTTTTTAATTTCTATACATTGCAAAATAAATTTATCCCCCTATTCCCTTCCCCCCCCCCCCCCCCCCCCCCCCAACAGTAATAGATTCCTTTAAACCCCAGAAAGGTAAAATACAAAATGACAAGCCTTACTGATTTACATAACACTGAAACACAATGACTTGAACCTCAGAAAAACCTGACAACGAATAACTTCCTAATTGAGCAGCTGGCATCCAGTCTAACACAGCTCTACACACTACACTACCAGCCTAATACACCCCTAGTGTATAAGACTGGTAGTGTAGTGTGTAGAGATATACAGTAGTGATAGAGATACAGAGAAGTGATAGAGATATAGAGCAAGAGATATAATGTAGTGATAGAGATATAATGCAGTGATAGAGATATAATGTAGTGATAGAGATATAATGTAGTGATAGAGATATAATGCAGTGATAGAGATATAATGTAGTGATAGAGATATAATGTAGTCATAGAGATATAATGTAGTGATAGAGATATAATGCAGTGATAGAGATATAATGTAGTGATAGAGATATAATGTAGTCATAGAGATATAATGTAGTGATAGAGATATAATGCAGTGATAGAGATATAATGTAGTGATAGAGATATAATGTAAAACTACAGCTCAGATTCACAACTAACCACATCTCCACAGAACTGATGCTACCATTAACGGTCACTCTTTCATCAATTGTGTCTGCTCTGTTAATATGTTCATTGTGTATCTGCACTGGATTATTAAACATTGATGTTGTGCTTTGATATAAGAATAAATAAATATATATATATATATATATATATATATATATATATATATATATATATATATATATAGCCTGTAGCTTGAGAAGTATATAACTTTTGAGATAGTCTCTCATTGTCTTCCTATGTTCCTGCTTGGTCTCTTATTACAACATGTACAATTTCGTCTTCATATAAATATGAGTGTTGACAACAACTCATGAAAACGATAGTAAATTTGTACAAAATTGATTCAGTAAGTTTCCAAACTGGATGTTTAACAGCCATTAAAGTAAATAAGTAAACATGAATTATAGTGAAATGATCAACTATGTTGATATCTATCACTTTTAATACCGCACGTTTAAACTGTTAAGAAATTTATTCCATTTTCAATATAGACAGTCTTGTGAATGTCTGAGTGATTACTCTCAGATCAGCGCGGCTGGGATTTGAAACCACGAGAGTTCAATTCACCTCAGGATCTGTCATTTAAAATTTCACACGTTACCCCTACGCTATAAAGACATTCTACAATAAGAATAAGGAACAACATGCAGCTGGGCATGATCACTATATCCTAATGATTATTAACTTAAGATATACAGGCAGTAGATTAACCTCTATCTCACAGCATTACATTCTAGTGATTATTAAAGCTAGTAAAGCTAAGGTTAACGTCAGTTTCCTCACTCGAAAGGAATGTCAGTGACGGGTGAGCCCAGAATTTGAACCCCTCACCTACTGATCGTACTGATCTTATTAACATAAGATATACTGGTAATACAGGTAGTAGCTTAGTCATTAAGCCTGGAAATATAAGAAAGAATGAAGTTATTCTCCTCCCATCTTCATTTGTATCTCTTCTTTAACAATACAACAACAATTAGAGTGCTATTGTGGTCAATGATAACATCTAGCCATTGAACCAATCTACACCGACAAGCACAGTTTTTGGACCATTTTACTTTACTGTGCAAAACAGAAAATCCAAAAACACTCCCAAGACAGGAAATTAGAGAAAAGGAGGTTTACGTGCTGGTAGCAACTCATGTACACTAGATGGAATATAAAGTATTACTGGGCCAAACAAGTCACATTTATAACAGAGTGACATCTTTTCAATGACGTTTCCATTCACCTCTTAAGATTTGGCTTCAAAATACTCGATATTGTCATCATGCGAAATGTTTTGATATTCTTGTTGGACTCAGAAGGGCCTAATAAATATTGTTTCTTGATTTTCAGCCGCTCAGGAAGCGCATTCAAACAGTATAAATTTTAATATTATCAAATTTATTTCTAGCCTCAGTATACTATTCGTCGATCGTCTTATTCATAAACCGATTAGAGTTTTAGACAAACATCCTATTCCTAAAATCAGAACTTTTATCCACACGTACTGTGTTTATTGTTGACTCATTGTTACTTGTTCTTTCCCTTTAAAGTGTTCTCTTAAATCAAGCCGTAAATCCTGTAATTAGATTTCCATTAATAATAATAACAATTAGAGTGCTACTGTCATCAATGACAACATCGAGCACTATTGAGACAAAATCAAGCCGGCGAGCAAAAAGAAGGTCCAAACGGTGCAAATTCCAAAATCCAGATAATCAGTCCATAGTGTTTAAATTAAATTAAATTGCCATATAATAATTCCAGTAACATTCTGGTTATTAAATAGTATCTGGCTGTTATGAGTAAACGTACAAATTTTACATAGTGTGAGATATAACATTGATAACTTTATCTAAATACAATGCCGATTATTGCAATTATACGATATTTCTAGTGATAAGCACAAAAAGGCTCTATTCACACTCTTTTCAGCAAGCTCAAATTTTATTAATTTCAAAATAATTTGTAGAAGTATTTTAGCCCATCACTGGACATCTCTAATATTTCAGTCTGATCTATCTTTTTATAGCTTCCAGAATAAACTCAAAACTTTCCTATTCGATCGAGCGTACAACTATAACTGCACCTGTAACGCTACTGTGGCATGTTGCATAAATCAGAGCTAATAATGATAATAATAATAATAATAATAATAATCAGAGCTAATAATGATAATAATGATAATAATAATAATAATAATAATAATAATAATAATAATAATAACAATTAGAGTGCTACAGTCATCAATGACAACATCGAGCACTGTTGAGACAAAATCAAGCTGGCGAGCAAAAAGAAGGTCCAAAAACGGTGCAAATTTCAAAATCCAGATAATCAGTCCAAAGTCTTTTGAAGTACTATAAATGTATTTTACTAATATATTTGTACCATTATTAATATTGTGGACGCAAATTATGTTTGTTAATGGAAAGTTTAGTTACATTTCGTAAGGATCTTTATAAAGCATCCTTACAAACTTTTTCGTCTACCCGGCGAAACTTTGCTAACACTTACATGTAGTTGGTTAAGGAAAACCTGTCTTGACTGAATTGAGTCGATACATTATCGGTTATGCGTCAAAATGTGGATCATTAGGCACATGGTTCAAATCCAGCGCTGGTCCAGTCACTGAGAAGCTTTCGAGAGAGGAATAGGCCGTTAAATCTGGCCCAGACTTTAAATAGCTGTAGGCCCTGCCCTATCTTCAAAAGTTATCTCTATTTGATAAGTTTCATCTGCTGTGGTCTACTGTGGTATACGTCTACTTTATAATTAAAGCTATGAATACTGTATTTGGTAATTGATGTTATGGTTCCTATGCTTATGAATGGGTTAATGAATTGATGCTATTGTGTTTGGCGAGAATAATAATAATAAAAGAAATATTAATAATAAGCAATGAAGCTTCTAAAGCGTCACGTGACGTAACTGAGTTTAGTGGATCCAGAAGTGCTGTAGACCCCCGGGGGTTCGATTCCCAAGAGAGCTTTAATGAATGACGGGCGAAACCATACGGCATTATTTCAACAAGTGGTATTAAAAGTGATAGAGATCATCATGAACACGTGTGTCTAATATCTACATGTCGATCCACAAGCTGCCTTCAAGAGCTTGTCTTAAATAGAGAGTCAACACTGCAGGACATTATCAGCAATATTTATTTTATTATTCTCCAAATTTACAATCATTTTCAATTCATATGCAGCTTAACAGTTTACAACATCTATACAGATCATATTGCTATCATTTGTTAGACTTCTATTGACTGAAATGTACAGTTTACAAGATTTGTATAGATCATATTGTTATCATTTCAAGGGACTAACTCTCTGATCGATGGACAAAAGCAGCTTTTGAGAAGGAATTTATACCTTGGACCTGCCATTGGGCGAAATACCAGAGAGAGATAATACAAGTGATCAGAGAAAAACGAGAGACAAACAGTCACACGATTAGACAGAGTCTGCCACATAACACAGCAACTCCATCAGCTCAGTAATCAGTCAACTAATCAATCAATCTATTGACGAATCAACGAACCAGATCAATTAATCACTAACGCAATCGTGAAATAATAATCAAACAACCAATCAGTCAACTAATGAATTCAACTACTCAAATAAATTAAATAAATCAATAAATCAATCAATCACTAAATCGTTAGTTAATACAATAAACTAAAGAAGGAAAGATTTAGTATAACATTATAAATAAGCTCTTTTGTTTAACGTGAAGACAAACAACAAAAACATGCAAAGCAGAATAATAGCGAATTATACACACAAAACATTTACAGTAACTATTGGTAGGCTACAGGTTAAAACTATTATGAACTATTAATACAGGTTACTGGCTTTAGGCAGTATTTAGAAGTTACTAGAGCTACTTAGAGAAGTTGCACGAGCTATTTACAGAAGTCACTACAGCTATTTAGAGTAGTAGCTAGAGCTATTTAGAGAAGTTGCACTAGCTATTTAGAGAAGTTCCTAAAGCTATTTAGAGAAGTCACTACAGCTATTTAGAGAAGTCACTACAGCTATTTAGAGAAGTTGCTAGAGCTATTTAGAGAAGTCACTACAGCTATTTAGAGAAGTCAGTTATTTAGAGAAGTTACTAAAGTCCATCTTTAGTTTGATGGTGGACTGGGCAGCAGCGCTAGAGCTCTGCGTACCCACAGCCTTGGCCCCCGCTAGCGCAGGCTTCGTCCTATCCTGCCGGCTCTTGACGGCGCGCTCGAGCCTGGCGCGCAGCTCTGGCGCCGCCTGTAGCACGGCGCGGAACTGCGCGGGGTAGAGCGGCCCCACGTCAATCAAGCGCTGGAGGGCGTGGTCGTGTAAACAGCGGGCTGTGGTGGGCGTGGCGTGCAGCTGTGCAGAGTCATCTATGAGATACGAGATGAGCACCGGTATGATTAGTGCTAGTAGGGTTAGTCCTGCGATACGATACAGTGCAATACAATACAACAAAATACAATACAATTGTCACGGAATGGGTATCCGAAGCATAAATTTCACTTCGACATAAAGTTAGGAACTATAAGGTAAAACTCTACGTGAAGTGGACCACGGTTCAATTTCAGCTTTAATGGTTTTGAAATACTGACTAACTGGTTTCCTAGTAATTAATAGATAAGGTATTTTATAGTAATATTAATGAACAACATAAAAGCACTGTCGATATTAGCATATGCAATCATAGCAATGTATTAACTTAAAACCTTCGTGTGAATATAAAAATGTTAATTACATAACAGAAATAAAGTGTGAGAAAAGAAGAAAGAAGGAAAATAAAGTAGAACACAAAAATAGGCAGGAAATAGAGCTAATATTAAATAGAGTATTAGCCTAAGTCCACAGTTTTCAATTTATAGTTCATATAAACAAATGTTTCAAACACAGTTCAGGCTCACAATGACATCAAGCACCGTTCATATACACAATTGCAAAACAAGAAGAAATAACATATTAATTATGCATTCATATTTATGCAGAAAATAATATACACCAGAATTTAAAAAATATATATATATATCTTGAAACAAATATCAACTAGAACTGCTGAGGCACAGGTAGGCCTACATCTGATAAAACAAACCGGAAGAGAATCTCATATCACTCCACGAAATGAGGGCAACACAATTACAAAGTGTCCTTTCAAACTCGACCAGGAAATGACTGTAATGACACGACTGTTCACAGTAAGTATTTAAGTATTTGATACACCCTTAACAACCTGTAGGCTACCGATGGCTATAACAGCTCACCTGTACCGTGAAACATAGGTTTGTTAATTATCTTTTAAAAGATGCTTTCTAGAGCCTCAGGTAACCCTTTCCAACACGAGGAAGTCCTTACCCCTATACACGAGCACTCTATGAAACTTCAAATACTCAAACACATCGGTACATAGTTACCCTCTCTGGCTGGACATATGCACACAATATCCCGAATTAACTATAAATATTTTACAATACCTGTGACCTCAGCAATCCTAAGTACATGACTTGCCACCTCTGGAGTCTAGGGCAAAACTACAGTTTTTAACACAACCCTAACATAAAAGACTTATACGTAAAATGGTAAGTTAAACTTGAATACAAGTCCGTTCCATACTTAGTTAAAGCTTAAATATTAAATTGCAAAACATTAAATTTCAAATAACATAGGTCTTCCCATCAACGACTCCAGAGGGCAAGTGAAGAAAAATATAAACGTCAACTAACTTAGGATTAGACCCCAAGGCAAAAAAATGAAATATAATTACTAGGCAATATCGACAAATGAATGCAACAGCTAACTCTATTAGCTGAGGAATTTCGCTAACTTGAAAATTCACGCAGGCGTATCTGGCCAGTCTAAAGTACACGGCCATTATCGCTATAGCAACATCTAGCTTTCTGACAACAATAAAACAATACAATACAATACAAAAAATACACTATGTATGACGAGTGCAAATAGGCTTAGTCCTGCTCACGTGCGTACATCAATACAATAAAAATAAAACGATAATAAAAAATAAAAAAATTTAAATTTTTGATGATATCGGGGTCGTCACCCATACAAGTAAATGCTGTAGCTATGACAGAGGCTGTACATACTGTGCTGTTCGTCAGATAGCGCCACGAGGGTCTCGGCCAGCCTGATGCCCTCAGTAACGACAGCTAGCTCCTGATCAGTGCTCGGCTTGTTCGACCCCACGCTAGACAGGTGCAGCAGTACAGAAGAGCCTACGCTGTGGATAAACTGAGTGGAGATCTCCAGCGATGAGTGCTGACATATAGACGTAACCGACTGTACTACCTTCTGTCTCACCTACAATCAATCAATCAATCCATCAATCGATCAATCAGTCAATGAATCGATCAATCGATCAATCAATCAGTCAACCAATCAGTCAGTCAATCAACCAATCAATCAATCGAACAATCAATCAATCAATTAGTCAATCAGTCAATAAATTAATCAGTCAATCAATCAATCAATGAATTAATCAGTCAATCAATGAATTAATCAGTCCACCCATGAATTATTCAGACAATATTTTAGAGTATCGTTATACATGTATACGAGTCTATTGCTTTGTAAGGATCACCAACAGCTAATGAATAAAGTTATTATTTAATTAGTGCTAATAGTTTTTCCCTGTCGTGTTCGAGACACCGAAGAATAGACCAGCCGTTAACTGCACATGTCTTACGAAGCGACATAGCAAAGCAAGCTGAGGAGGCAACGGGGAAAACATCTCAGGGGCCTTATTTTTCCTAAGCTACAGGCTACATAAGGCATAACCCTTTCGTGAATGGATAAATTTGTTGATCTATACAGTGCTCAATATGAAGCAATACTAGAGAATGATCCCACACTTTGCTCACCGCAGGGTTACCACTCTTCCACACTTTACTCACCGCAGGGTTACCACTCTTCCACACTTTACTCACCGCAGGGTTACCACTCTTCCATACTTTACTCACCGCAGGGTTACTACTCTTCCACACTTTACTCACCGCAGGGTTACCACTCTCCCACACTCTACTCACCGCAGGGTTACCACTGTTCCACAGCCTCAGCATGACTTGCACTGAGTGCTCGACGAGGCTGGAGGAGCCGATGACGTCAGTCATACAGGTGACGTAGAAGACGGCCAGCAGCAGGACAACTGTGCCCTCTTCCATCCCTCTCTCCTCCCCCCTAGCCCCTCCCAGCTCCAGCACCATCGCTAGGGCGCTCTGCACCGGCTCCGCCCAGGGGTGGGGTTGGGAGGCGTGGCTAGCAGCAGCGGGGTGGGGCTGGGAGGCGGGGCTAGCAGCACTGGGGTGGGGCTGGGCTGAGAGAAGAGTTTTGAGGCACTGAAGAGCCTGGGGGACAATGGGAGAGGAGTTAGGGGTGGAGCTTAGGGGACTGAGCTCTTTGATTAGAGAGATTAGCAGATAGAGGATTGAAGGGAGGATAGAGGTACTGCCTGTTAGACAAACATACACATACATACATACACACATACAGACACACAGACACAGAGATTAGCAGATAGAGGATTGAAGGGAGGATAGAGGTACTGCCTGTTAGACAAACATGTTAGACAAACATACACATACATACACACATACAAACACACAGACACAGAGATTAGAAGATAGAGGATTGAGGGGAGGATAGAGGTACTGCTTGTTAGACAAACATACACATACACACATACAAACATACAGACACAGTAGTTAGAAGATAGAGGATTAAGGGGAGGATAGAAGTACTGCCTTGAGAATATACAGACATCACACATACACACATACAAACATGTACACCCACATACACCCGTGCATACACACACATACACAGGAAAAAGTATAAGTCATAAATTACAGAGTAATACTAAATATATTGTAAATGAGTCATTTCATTTCTCTGAGAAAGCTTCAGTCATATTCTATACAGACTCTCTAACTCTCTCTCTCTCTCTCTGTCTCTCTCTGTCTCTCTCATAATCAGTTACCAAATCATCCAGCATCCAAAGTCTCGGTCTTCCTCTAACATTTTTTCTTTTATTCTTTCTTCAAATACTTTTTTAGTGAACCATCCCTCTCAGTATATGACCAATCCTGTTCGTCATTCTATTCCATATGATATCTATCCATGGTCTATTCACGTCAACCCTATTTAGCAATTCTTGGTAATTTTGTAGTCCATTTGATATTCTTCAAACTGATATGGCCACAATAGCACTAGTAGCGACAGAATAAATGGTCAGTGTTAAACAGGCCATTAAATAATGGTGTTTAAAATCCAGTAACTAAACAGTCTCTCACAAACACTAACTGCCTGCAACATGAATGCACCTCATTGTTAGTTCAACCTATAACATAAATATTTAACAAACACAGAATACAATACACATAAGTAGTACTCGGAATTATATAATGAAGTATTAATAGGTAAAGCTAAGGTTAACGTCGGTTTCCTCACTCGAAAGCGATGTCAGTGACGGGGGAGCCCAGGATTTGAACCCCGCACATACTGATCCGCGGTCGAGTATTTTACCGACTTCGCTTCAGACTGCAGCCTAAATTAAAAATTAGTACAATACGAAAGTTAATAAGGATTAATCAAATAAAACATTAGCGCTACTAATATTCTAATAACAAGTACAACTATTAAACAGATAGCAGAGCAAGTACCTTGAGGAGAGCAGAGCGCAGGCAGCTCAACCAGTACCTTCAGAGTACTGTTAATCAGCAGTACCTGAGCCTCTGTGAATGAGCCAGGCGGAGCGGCTGTAGCCGGCACTACGCCGGTGGAGGCGGCGATGGTAGGATTGAGAGCCGGGACATGCTTGACTAGCACACACAGGCAGATCTCCAGCACTGCAAACACCACCGACCTACCAGGGGCGATCAGCCCGTCCGTCCCTCCCTCCCCCAGGCCTTCAGGGCAGGCAGGGGCCTCCCCACTCCCCTCCTGAGCCGAGTCTGAGAGCAATCAATCAATCAATCAATCTATCAATCAATCAATCAATCAATCGATCAATCAATCAACCAAGAAGACTTAACGTCAAGTAAATATATGCCCGTCAATGAGTGTAAATGACTATGCTATCTCAAATTTAATTAATGAATTAATACAGCTCTATCCACCTCATATGATACTAAACATTGGCCACACCCACATGCACTCATAGGACAGCAAACATTGGCCACACCCACATGCACTCATAGGACAGCAAACATTGGCCACACCCACATGCACTCATAGGACAGCAAACATTGGCCACACCCACATGCACTCATAGGACAGCAAACATTGGCCACACCCACATGCACTCATAGGACAGCAAACATTGGCCACACCCACATGCACTCATAGGACAGCAAACATTAGCCACACCCAGGTGCATTTATAATTTTTTTATCAAGGATACTAAATATTAGCCACACCCACCTGCACTCATTGACCTCTCGTTGTTTAAGTGCTCGTGCACTGACAGTATGGTCTGTTTGACCACGCCCATTATCAACAGAAAGCAATCAGTAGAGTCTCTCATCAGCAGCAGCCTGTCAGCAATCAATCAATACTAATCGATCAGTCTATACATCTATCAATCAATAAATCAATCAATCTATAAATTTATCAATCTATAAATCTATCAATCTATAAATCAGTCAATCTATAAATCAATCTATCTATAAATCTAGCAATCGATTAATCTATCGATCAAAACCAATCAATCAATCTAGAAATCTTTCAATCTAGCTATATCTCTTAGTGGACTGCCCACTGGCAGGTCCATGGAATATAACGCTTCCAATCCACTCTTCTCTTCCATCCGTTTTCCTCTTCATGTCTACATACGAGTGGATTTTTAAATCATCTAAAACATTACTTTTGATAAACTATTATTCTTGTGGGATTCTGCTTATGATGAGGTGGGTCCCCTGTGCCTTCCTCAGCTTCGACTAACATTTACTGGGCAGGGGCGTCATTCACCGAGAAAACAAATCTGTGTACACGAGACTAACTTACGTACAACACTGATACAAGTTACTCTATATCACCTAGCAACAATACTAATTAACATCATCATCATTTTCCCAGTTTTACTAAGGTTGAGATTAGAAAAGTTTGTAGTAGCAATTTCTGGAGCCTGGGCGCTCACCAATGGAATACCCTATCTGACATTAGTTAGGACACTACAGCTTTATCGTCTTTTAGGACACGTGCAGTCCACAGTTGGTCTATTCTTCAGCAACCCGGTCACAACACGGGTATTAGATTGTCAGCCAGTGGTTGTCAGATTGTGAGAGAGGAATAGATCCTCAAGCCAGTAAACTCTTACTGATTGATTGATTGATTGTGATAGATGATTAAGCCGGTACCTGTGTAGAACGTTGAGCAGTTCTATAACGAGTTTTGAATCCTGACCCAGCTGTTTACGAGCCCAGGAGTCCTGTAGCAGAGTGGTTAGAGACTTGAGGCAGAGGTTAACAGTGTCCTGCGGTTGTACTGATGTGGGGTTACACAGTGCCTCCATAGCTATACCTGCAACACATGACAACACCTAGCACTCGAGACATTAGCCTCCATAGCTATACCTGCAACACATGACAACAGCACACATCAGTTCAGATCAATTCACCCAGACCAATCTGTCAAAATGTAAATGTGCTGAGGAGAAGTAAGGTCCTAAACGAAAGCCAGTCCAGTGATCAAAAATAGCCAGGGTAGATCGGTTATGTCTACGATGGGTAAAGGTAAATACATGCGAACTGCACGGAATTGTCAGACCATTTCAGGTTGTCTAGATAAATCAACAACTAAATATAATCAGGATCTAGATGAGGATTAGCTGGTGGTCTAAGAGGCAGCACACTTGCTCGAGAAGCAAGAGGTCACGGTTTCATGACCTCTCCACACTGACAGAACACAGCGTTCAGAAACAGAAGTTAAACTTGGCTACAGAGCTCCTCTAACTGCAGCCATTAACCAGCCACTAGCCAGCCACAAACCAGCTACAAACCAGTCACTACTCGGCGGGATTAGCGCACTTGGTTTAGTTGCGCGTCAATAATCGAAGTTAAGCTGCATCGGCCTCTGTTAGTACATTGTGGGCGACCACTTTGGAAGACCGAGTGTTGACAGCTTTAAAGAAAAAATCCCAGGGTGCTGGAAGGTTATTCCTAAATCCGCGCCGGCTGCAATTGATGCGCCAGCAAAAGGCAACGATTAATTACTAATAACCATGGAGAGGAAAGAGGAAATTTGTTTTATACAAGCTTCTGTACTTCCTGACCCAGTGTGCAGTTATGTTATATACCCGGCCACTAACCGACGAGCAGATGAAAGCGGCTGAGATCACTCTCCTCAGCCAGCATGTTAGCCGGGCGGCTCACGTCTCTCTCCACGTTGGTGAAGCCGGTGTCTTGTAGCCAGAGAGACACGGCGAGCAGCATGGGGGGCCAGGTCTTACGATAGTGAGGCCTGGCTGAGTCCATCGTGTCATAAGTGTAGAACCCCCCGCCATCTGCCGGCAGCTGACTAGAGTACTCTACATACATCCATGACAATATTTAGAACACACGTTCATGACAACATAGAGAACACATGTTCATGATAACATAGAGCACCAACATAAGAGCTCATTTTAATTCTAATGATTTAAAATGATTTTTAAAAAAATTTATTAATATTAATTAATAATTAGAACTACATGTATTACACTACATTGAAATGTAGTGTACTCTACTCTAACGTATTGTATTTTACTGTATTGTATTGTACTATACTGTGCCACGGCCCAGAAGGCAGAGAGATGACAGCAGGATATTTGTACTACATCGTACTGTATTGTACTATACTGTACTGTATTGTACTATACTGTGCCACGGCCCAGAAGGCAGAGAGATGACAGCAGGATATTTGTACTACATCGTACTGTATTGTACTATACTGTACTGTATTGTACTATACTGTGCCACGGCCCAGAAGGCATGATATTTGTACTACAGTACGACTGTACTGTATTGTACTATACTGTCGTACTGTATTGTACTATACTGTACTGTATTGTACTATACTGTGCCACGGCCCAGAAGGCAGAGAGATGACAGCAGGATATTTGTACTACATCGTACTGTATTGTACTATACTGTGCACGGTGCCACGGAAGGCAGAGAGATGACAGCAGGATATTTGTACTACATCGTACTGTATTGTACTATACTGTACTGTATTGTACTATACTGTGCCACGGCCCAGAAGGCAGAGAGATGACAGCAGGATATTTGTACTACATCGTACTGTATTGTACTATACTGTACTGTATTGTACTATACTGTGCCCCGGCCCAGAAGGCAGAGAGATGACAGCAGGATATTTGTACTACATCGTACTGTATTGTACTATACTGTACTGTATTGTACTATACTGTGCCACGGCCCAGAAGGCAGAGAGAGGAGAGCAGGATATTTGTACTACATTGTACTGTATTATACTATATTGTACTATATTGTGCCACAGACCAGGAGGCAGAGAGAGGAGAGCATGGTATTTGTACTATATTGTACTATATTGTACTATATTGTGCCATGGACCAGGAGGTAGAGAGAGGAGGGCGTGGTCATTGTACTGTATTATACTGTATTGTACTATATTGTACTATATTGTGCCACAGACCAGGAGGCAGAGAGAGGAGAGCATGGTATTTGTACTGTATTATACTATATTGTACTTGTATTGTATTATACTGTATTGTACTGTATTTTACTATATTGTACAGTATTGTTCTATATTGTACTGTATTATACTGTATTGTACTATATTGTGCCACTAACCAGGAGGTAGAGACAGCAATGCATGGTCTTTGAGGGCTGACAGCCAGAACTTGCTCAGTAGCTTCATCTCAGGCTGAACGAGGCTCAACAGGCTCTCTCCTCCCCCTCCAGTGCTCAAATAATCTCCAAATTCATCTTCCCCCTCCTGTGAGCCGCCCTCCCCACTCCCTCCCCTCTTCTTCTGCTCCTCCTCCTCCATCGTCACTATGTATACCTGCACAGAAACGTTCAGGTCGGGTGTAACCAGTCAGAACTGGTTTAGATTGGATGTAACGCGTCGAAACGGGTTTAGATTGGATGTAACCAGTCAAAAACCGGTTTAGATTGGATGTAACAAGTCAGAACCGGTTTAGATTGGATTTAACCAGTCAGAACCGATTTAGATTGGATGTAAACAGTCAGAACCGATTTAGATTGGATGTAACCAGTCGGAACCAGTTTAGATTGGAGGTAACCCGTCGGAACGGGTTTAGATTGCATTTAACCAGTCAGAACCAGTTTAGATTGGATGTAGCCAGTCAGAACCGGTTTAGATTGTATGTAACCAGTCAGAACCGGCTTAGATTGGATGTAACCAGTCAGAACCTGATTAGATTGGATGTAACCAGTCAGAACCGGTTTATATTGGATGTAACCCGTCAGAACCGGTTTAGATTAGATGTAACCCGTCAGAACCGGTTTTATTGGATGTAACCCGTTGGAACCAGTTTAGATTGGAGGTAACCAGTCAGAACCGGTTTAGAATGGATGTAGCCTGTCAGAAGCAGTATAGATTAGATGTAACCAGTCAGAATCAGTTTAGATTGGAAGTAATCAGTTAGAACCGGTTTAGAATGGATGTAATCAGTCAGAACCAGTTAAGATAGAATGTAACCAGTAAGAACCAGTTTAGATTGGATGTAACCAGTCGGAACAGGTTTAGAATAGATGTAACCAGTCAGAACCAGCTAAGATAGAATCTAACCAGTCAGAACCAGTTTAGATTGGATGTAATCAGTCAGAACCAGTTTAGATTGGATGTAATCAGTCAGAAACACTTTAGATTTGATGTAACCAGTCAGAACCGATTTAAAATGGATGTTACCTGTCAGAACCAGTTTAGATAGAATGTTACCAGTCAGAAACGGTTTAGAATGGATTTAACCAGTTAGGGCGGACTTATTATTATTTATATATTAATTCATTAAGATAAAGTGAAAGAGAGAGAGGAAGAGAGAGAGAGAGAGAGAGAGAGAGAGAGACAGAGACATAGAGACAGAAAGAGAGAGAGAGAGAGAGAGAGAGGATACCTCGGCCCAAGCTTTCAGCACGGATAGTTTCTCCATGGTGGAGGCGCTCTCACTGTAGAGAGGTGAGGAGTCTCTGCTCTCCTTAAGCTTTGAAAAAGAAGAAACGAGAAGTTGATGAACTCTACGCAGATCATTTAAATCCCTCGCAACACCGCTACCAATCCATCTGCTACATACCTACACATACACACACAAATACATACACACATACACACAGCTACCAATCCATCTGCTACATACCTACACATACATACACACAAAAATGCACACATACACATCAACATCAGTCAACCGACCCTACCACCGACCGACCGACCAACCAACCAGTCAACCAACCAACAAACCAACCAATCAATCAATCAATCAACCACCGACCAATCAACCAACCAACCAACCAACCAGTCAATCAACCAATCAACCAACAAACCTACCAAGCGACCAACCAACTAACCAACCAACCAACCAGTCAATCAACCAATCAACCAACAAACCTACCAAGCGACCAACCAACTAACCAACCAACCAACCAACCACCAAATAACCAATCAATTAACAATTTAATCAATTAATCAATCAATCAATCAGTCACTGACCTCACAAGCCGCTGCAGTCACATCAGGCGCTGTGTCAGAAGAGAAAGCCGGTCTGAGAGCGGCTCCCACCTGAGCCTGGTACTGCTCCAGCAGCACGTGACCGGGGAATTCCGGCTCTGGGACTTTAGCGAACCTCACGATGACTTCCTGCAGGGCCGCTAGACCAGCGAGGCGGAGCTTATCACTGTCAGAGGTGGCGGCTATAAATGATAGGCGTACCAGCTCTGATAGGTGGAGTACTAGGTAGTCTCCTTCAATCAATCAATCAATCAATCAATCAGTCGCTGTCAGAGGTGGCGGCTATGAATGATAGACGTACCAGCTCTGATAGGTGCAGTACTAGGTAGTCTCCTTCAATCAATCAATCAATCAGTCACTGTCAGAGGTAGCCCCTATGATTGATAGACATGATGTCATATGACGACCCATTAACATTACATGACGTTACAGGGTATCACACTAACGTCACATGATGATGTCACATGATGTAATGATTTCAAATGATGACGTAGCTGCCGAAGATCAACATTCACAAAACTCTCATTATCTTGTCGTCACTCTTCAGTTTGACTTAAAACATTTCCAAATTCTTGAAAAACAAAGTTTATATTATGCTTCTATGTCTCAGTTTTCTCTTTGTCAAAGCTTCAAATACATATTTCAGGTCTCTTATTTTAGAACACATTCAAATAGTCTCAAATAGGGGATTGCCTGATGGATGATATGATGTAGGACAGAGAGGATTTGAGACAGTCTGTTCGACCCCGACCCTAGTTAAACTGGATTCAAGGGAAGATGTTGATGATGTTAAAACACAAGTAATCCACGTTATATTAAGAAGCAATCATTCAGTAATCTATACCTTGACCCTTATGCTTGAGGGCCTTGGCTGTCGCTAAATCAAAGTGAGCGGCATCGCCCTCACACGCGCTCATTATCTTCAGCATGCACTCTATCGCAAACACTCGCGTCGGCCACCTAGGAGCAACTACAGGGCGCTTAGAGTCAGCATCCGTGTGCTTGACGTTAAGTCCCTCATCATCGTCTTCTTCCTTAGTGGCGCCATCTGCCTCCTCCACGACCGGTGAGTTAACTGCGCTAGACTCTAGAAATACAAAGAGGTGTAGAAGCTGGTAATGCTAACGTTAACGTCAGTTTCCTCACTCGAAAGCAATGTCAGTGACGGGCGAGCTCAGGATTTGAACCCCGCACATACTCATCCGCGGTCGAGTATCTTACCGACATCGCCACTGGCTCCAGTTGTAAACTAATCAATATAAATCACCTGAGCTATAAGATAGAAATATGATACTTCTATGTAATACTACATGCTGCTAGCTGAAGTCACTACTATCGAACTCTTCTACCCGACTCGTATCTGAGCTGTAAGATAGAGCGCTACTTTACAGTACCACATGGCTGGAGCCAGTGGCGATGTCGACAAGATATTCGACTGCGGATCAGTATGTGCGGGGTTCAAATCCTGGGCTTTTCCGTCACTGACAACGCTTTCGAGTCAGGAAACGGACGTAACATTAGCTATAGCTATATATATATATATATAATATATATATATATATATATATATATATATATATATATTATATATATATATAGATATATATATATATATATGTATATATATATATATATATATATATATATATATATATACATGCTGCTCGCTGAAGTAACTATCTATTTATACTATCTATTTATACTCACTGATCATGTACCACGTCAGTAAACTGCAAACGTCGACTCTAGGTCACTTTCAATTTCAAGATAATTACACAACATTATCTAGAAATTATAATACTGAGGGGCCTACCAAATTCCAATATATACATATAGACATTTCCCCGTGTTGTGTCCGGGTTGCTTGAAGAATAGACCAACCGTGTAAATATGCACGTGTAGTAGAAGGCGACATAAAAACAAGATCCAAACCAACGTCAGAAAGGGCATTTGGTTGGCGAGTGCCTGGACTACAGAAATTGTCACAAAATCTTAAACGAATGGATAAACTTCAAAAGTCTTTAGGATTGGAGAAGGTCAACTCGTATCCTGACCCTAGTTAAACTGGGATTTAAGGGAAGACGATGATGATGATACATATAGACAATGCACGATAGACAATGCACGGACTTCTAGATAATTAATATATAATGTTCATAAGAAGCTATAGATGCTATACATAAAGGTGTCCAACTGTCCATGGACAATGATACTAATGTGACAAGTCTTGTTATGGGAGAGATACTATGACAATCACTTCTAATTTGTAACACTTAGTTGATAGTTATTTGACATTCAAATGATTTGAAGCTCAGATCACATATCACAATAATCCACCGCCATGTTGATGAGCCTCTATTTCCGTCTCACGCACACCTCTAGTTGAGTTTTATATCTATTAAACTCGTTTCTACAAGTCTGCTCAGCATGCTGTGTTAACTTATAAAATGAATTAAATAAATGCACTCACCAGATGACGCCTGCAGAACGTCTTTGACGAGTAGAAGCCAGCGGTTGAGATGTTTGGTGGCGAGACACTGCAGTAAACTGATCAGCGTGTCTCTTGTGTCCGAGGCAAGCTTCCTATCAGAGTCCTTGTCGAGCAGAGCAAACAGCGCCCCCTCCAATCCCGTCTCCGTTATCACTATCCCCTCCCCCGCGCCTCCCGCCCCTGACTGCAGGGGGGCGGGGGGTGCCCTACCCTCAGCCGACGAGGCCACGCCCATAGCGTGCTCTGAGACCTCACAGGCTTCTCGTTGTACCAGCTGTCTGAGGCAGGCTACACCAGCACGGCGAAGTATCAAGTGTGGACTACCTAGAGTATCCTGTTACAATCAATCACTCGATCAATCAATCAGTCAATCAATCAATCATAAGCTGTCTCAGGCAGGCCACACCAGCACGGCGTACTATCCTACTAGAGTGTCCTGTCACAATCAATCAATCAATCAATCAATTCTAAGCTGTCTGAGGCAGGCTACACCAGCACGGCGTAGTATGAGGTGTGGACTGCCTAGAGTGTCCTGTCACAATCAATCAATCAATCCTAAGCTGTCTAAGGAAGGCCACACACCTGCTCATCGTAGTATCAGGTGTGGACTGCCCAGAGTGTCCTGTCACAATCAATCAATCAATCCGTCAGTAAAAATAGCTAACCAACACGTTAAAGATCTAAACTTAAAAAATATGTGCACAAGGCTAGCAGATTAAACACCCGACATGATGCCTAAACACCAGACTTCGATGTCTAGACACCAGGCATGGATGTCTAGACACCAGACATGGATGTATAGACCACGGACATGGATGTCTAGACACCAGACTTCTACTTTATTAACACTGGTCTGCTAGTGTACTAACACAGAGATGTGAACTAGACTGATAGTGTACTAACACATAGATGTGGAACTAGAGTGGTGAGGTTAACATGTCTGGGAGCAAAGAGATGAAGCTGCTGCAGACATGCGATGGCTTCACTCTGAACCATAGAGTCTGGGTGATCCTGCATCACAGCACAGCAGACGAGACAGGACAGGCGGGCTGTGGCTAGTGCACTGCTGTTACCTGAACCAATCAATTAGACGCGCATTAACTAACGTTTCTTTAATCAACTGATCACTTACGCATCTGCTATTGGTTAAATAATCTACATGTATATGCACCCAGTCATGGATGTCCTATGGAGATGATGAATGCTATTATGTTGTACGCACACTGTAGTTTAGGTCCCTTGATAATGAAGCGTGCTATATTGAGTGATGGTTTGTATGCATCATGACGTTCAGATCCTATGGAGGTGCCACCAGGCATTATATTGTACACACACCAAGTAGGAATGCTATTATATTGTACACACCCTGTAGGAATGCTATTATATTGTATACACCCTGTAGTTTAGGTCCTATGAAGGAGATGAGTGATATTATGTTGTACATACCCTGTAGTTCAGGTAATGATAGCTATTATATTGTAAACACCCTATAGTTCAGGTCCTATGGACGTGATAAGAGCTATTACATTGAACACACCTGGTAGTTCAGGTCACGAGAGCTACTATATTGTACACACCCTGCAGTTCAGGTAATGAGAGCTATTATATAGTACACACCCTGTAGCTCAGGTCCTATGGAGGTAATGAGATATTATATTGTACACACCCTGTAGGAGTGCTATTATATTGTACACACCCTGTAGCTCAGGTCCTATGGACGTGATGAGAGCTGCCAGACATTTGCCGAGGCACTGATGTACGTCCACATTGGATGGTGCTACACTGAGCAAGAGCTGCAGCACTAGAGAGAGACTAGGCTCCACGTATGACCTGAACATCGGCCCACCCGAGTCTGCTATGAGAGCTAGGGCATGCAGGGCCCACACCTACACATGCACACATATACACAAAGTTCGGGCATGCAGGGCATGTACTATGAGCTAGTACTGTACTATCAGCTAGTACTAACCTGTACTACGAGCTAGTACTGACCTGTACTACCAGCTAGTACTGTACTATGAGCTAGTACTGTACTATCAGCTAGTACTGCCCTGTACTATGAGCTAGTACTGTACTATGAGCTAGTACTGTACTAACAGCTAGTACTGCCCTGTACTATCAGCTAGTACTGTACTATCAGCTAGTACTGACCTGTACTATGAGCTAGTACTGTACTATCAGTTAGTACTGTACTATCAGCTAGTACTGTACTATCAGCTAGTCCTGTACCATCAGCTAGTACTGTACTAACAGCTAGTACTGCCCTGCACTATCAGCTAGTACTGTACTAACAGCTAGTACTGCACTATGAGCTAGTACTGTACTATGAGCTAGTACTGCACTATGAACTAGTACTGTACTATCAGCTAGTACTGTACTACGAGCTAGATACAGACCTGTACTATGGGAGAGCTGTTGTCCTGTGCTAGGGCTAGTAGTATGCTGATGCTGGTGCTCAGGTGTTGACCGCTGCCCATTCCTCCCACGTAGCGGTGCAAACAACCCAGCGCTAGAGAGTGGCCCGTGCGTGTCACTGCGTCACGTGCTGACTTCAGTCTGTACATCAATCAATCAATCAATCAATTAATTAATCAATCAATCGATTAATTAATCAATCAATCAGTCAATCAATCAGTCAATCAATCAGTCAATCAATCAATCAATCAATCCACGTAGCGGTGCAAACAAAACAGGTCTAGAGAGTGGCCCGTGCGAGACACTGCATCACGTGGTGACTTCAGTCTGTACATCAATCAAACAATCAATCAACCAATCAATCGATCAATCCAGCAATCAATCAATCAATCAAGCCATCAGTCAATCCATCAATCAATTCATCAATCAATTCATCAATCAATCAATCAATCGATCCATCAATCAATCACTCAATTAATCAATCAATCAATCACTCGTTCAATCAATCACTTAATCAATCAATCAATCAATCGATTAATCAATCGATCAATAAATCGATCAATCAATCAATCAATCAATCAATCACTCAATCAATCAGTCAAATATTCAATCGAGCAATCCATAAATAAATCAATCCATCCATTAATCACTCAATCAATGAATGCATTAATAAATCAATCTAATCAGTCATTCCATCAATTCTAACTATCATTCAATCATACCTCCCTCAATCAATCAATAAAGACAATCAGCATGGATACTAACCGATCAAAGCTGTACTGAGCCATCTCAGCGATGAACTTTCCCTCCCCCACGACCTGAACCATCCTACCCAGGGCCTCTCCGGCAGCACAGCGCAGGATCTGATTAGAGCTAGCCAGAGCTCCCTATCAACACAAACATTAGAGCTAGCTAGAGCTCCCTAACAACACACACATATTAGAGCTAGCCAGGGCTCTCTATCAACATACACACTACAACTAGCTAGAGCCGTCTAATAACACAAATCTTACAGCTAGCTAGAGCTCCATAATAACACCAACAGTACAGCAAGCCAGAGCTCCCTATCAAAACAAACAATAGAGGTAGCTAGAGCTCCCTATCAACACACACACTAGCTAGAGCTGTCTAATAACACAAATCTTACAACTAACCAGAGCTCTATAATAACACACATTGTAGCCAGCTAGAGTTCCCTAATAACAGAAACATTACAGCTAGCTAGAGCTCTCTAATTACACACATACAGTATTACAGCAAGCAAAAGCTCCCAATAGCAGAAACAGAGCTAGCTAGAGCTCCCTAATAAGAAGAGTGCTATATAAAGAAGCACAATACTTCTAATTAAAGACTAAAGAGCAGAAATAATGTAATAAAATGTTTCACTAGAAAAATTAATAATAGAACTGCACGAGTAGGACGTTTAGTCTTAGACCAGCTGTCTGAGAGAGATAAAGAGAGAGAGAGAGAGAGAGAGAAAGAGAGAGAAAGAGAGAGAAAGAGGTACCCACCAGTACTAGGTTAACAGCTGCTGTCCTCACTTCTGGATTTCCAAATCCTGTCTTAGTCTCTGCTAGGCACTGCATCAATCAATCAATCAATCAATCAATATATCAATTAGTCAATTAACCAGCCACTCGGCCAATCAATTAATAAATCAAATCAATCAAACAACCAATCAAACAACCAATCAATCACTCAATGACACCCAGTTTTAGGCTCATCTTAGCACTGCGTGCATGAAACAGTCTATAGTTACAACAGCTCAATTAACATCCTATCCATCAATCAATTAGTACCGTCAATAAGAAATCACTACATCAGTCAGTGTAATATAATAATCAATCAATTAATATTAAATCAATACATCAGTCAGTGTAATATAATCTATCAGTCAATCAATCAATATTAAATCAATACATTGGTCAGTGTAATATAATAATCAATCAGTCAATTAATCAATATTAAATCAATACGTCGGTCAGTGTAATATAATAATCAATCAGTCAATCAATCTTAAATCAATACATCGTTCAGTGTAGCATAGTCAATCAGTCAATCAATCAGAAGAGCCAGTTGAAGTTTGAATAAAGCAAACTTAACATAACATCAGCTAGGTTAGAGACATGATAGAGAGAAATATAGTGAGAGAGATTGAGAGAGATAAAAATATAGTGAGAGAAAGAGATAGAGCGATAGAGAGCGAGAGAGAAAGTGAGGAAGAGATAGAGAGAGATGAAGAGAGAGAGACAAACCTTGAGAGCGGATAGAACAGCAGTGAAGATGTTGATTTGGACAGCTTGTTGTCTCGTTGATTTAGCCTGTTTGATGCACTCGCTAAAATGTTCTAACATCTGCAGTCTATGCTTGTGCGCCACGCGTGGAAACACTATTCCATACAACCGCACAGAACTGTCTATCACTGCCACACCTAGTGGTAGAGGCCCTGGTACTGGCTCTGTCTGCAATGCAATATAATACAATACAATACAATACAATGCAATGCAATGCAATGCAATGCAATACAATGCAATACAATGCAATACAATACAATACAATGCATGAAGAGAGAGGCAGTAAATACAATGCAACAACACTATGAGGTATAAGACTTACTCCAGGTGGGTGCATGAAGAGAGAGGCAGTAAATACAATACAACACTAGGAGGTATAAGACTTACTCCAGGTGGGTGCATGAAGAGAGAGGCAGTAAATACAATACAACACTATGAGGTATAAGACTTACTCCAGGTGGGTGCATGAAGAGAGAGGCCGGATCATGCTCAAGGGCCCCTGAACCAGAGGCACTGTTCGGCTGCAGCTGTACATATCAATCAAAAAAGCTGGTATAGCTAAGGTTAACGTCAGTTTCCTCATTCGAAAGCGATATCAGTGACGGGCTAGCCCAGGATTTGAACTCCACACATACTGATCCACGGTTGAGTATCTTACCGACTTCGCCACTGGCTCCAGTCAATCAATCATTTTAATATCTACATTCAAGAGAAACTCAACTTAATTACAGCGAGATGACTAGCTTCTAATAATAATATAATAAATACTTATAGAAGAATGTATAGATGCAGAATACAGTCAAAACATACTACATGCCAAAACACTGGTGCTCTGGTGTTAAACTTGTCAATAGCCTTGTGATAAGTTTATCAGCTCTACCTGATCCTCAGCACTCTAGTGACAAGTCTATCAGTGCTCTAGTGATAAGTTTATCAGTGCTCTAGTGATAAGTTTATCAATGCTCTAGTGACAAGTTTATCAGTGCTCTAGTTATAAGTCTATCAGTGCTCTAGTGATAAATTTATCAGTGCTCTAGTGACAAGTATATCAGTGCTCTAGTGATAAGTTTATCAGTGCTCTAGTTATAAGTCTATCAGTGCTCTAGTGATAAGTTTATCACTCTACCTGGTCCTCGATGCTCTTATGATCAGTCTCTTGTAGCCAGGTGCCCAGTATGATGGAGTCATCAACGTGGCAGGTTGAGCGTAACAGAGAGGTTGTGGTGTTAGCTGCGTTATCTGTCAGTGTGAACTCTGCTACAAGCTCTCTCAATAGAGAGGTGAATGCTCCTACAATACAATACAATACAATACTATACAATACAATACTATACAATACAATACAGTACAATACAATACATAGATCAGCTTTTTGAACTGTGACGTCAATGCTCCTGTATGATACAATAATAATGGTACAATACAACACAATACAGTACAATCTGATACAAATGGTACAATAGATCTATGGATCAGCTTTTATCTGGGAAGAAATTACAAGCCTAAATCATTATTATTATCTGTGTGCATGTAGTGTATAATTACTAACTTACTAATTATTAATAATTACTAATTGTCGTTCCAACCATCACTGCTAGTATAGACCACTAGAGTCACAATAAAGTCAGTTAGCCCATCACTGGTTGTATAGACCACTAGAGTCACAATAAAGTGAGTTAACCCATCACTGCTTGTATAGACCACAAGAGTCACAATAAAGTTAGCCCATTACTGGTTGTATAGACCACTAGGGTCACAATAAAGCGAGTTAACCCATCACTGCTTGTATAGACCACAAGAGTCACAATAAAGTCAGTTAGCCCATCACTGCTTGTATAGACCACAAGAGTCACAATAAAGTCAGTTACCCAATCACTGGTTGGATAGACCACTAGAGTGACAATAAAGTCAGTTACCCCATCACTGGTTGGATAGACCACTAGAGTGACAATAAAGTCAGTTACCACATCACTGGTTTGATAGACCACTAGAGTCACAATAATGTCAGCTAGCCCATCACTGGTTGGATAGACCACTAGAGTGACAATAAAGTCAGTTAGCCCATCACTGGTGGTATAGACCCCTAGAGTGACAATAAAGTCTTCTTACCCTCGTATGTTTCAGGTGGTAGAAGTGAGAGAGTGTCGTAGAGTCTCAACCTAACTGTGGCTGCACTTGCCTTCAACTGTCCTCCGTACATCTTAATCACACTCACAATACTACACACACACATACACATACACACACATACATACATACATGCATACATACACACACATACGTACATACACGTACACACATATACATACACATACATACAGGCATACATGCATACCTACACATACATACATGCATACATTCACATACATACACTCACATACATGCATATATTCATGCATACGTGCACGTACACACACATACACATATATACATGCTTACGTACACATACATATTCGAACATATATGCATACATACACACATACTCATACTTACATATATGCATATAAACACATACATACATGCAAACATACACATACATGCATAAACATATAAACAGATAGAGAGAACACAGAAGTGAAGAGAGAATATAACAGAAATGAGGAGATAGAAAACCATGGAAATTAAGAGAGGATAAAATATCATGGAAGTTATAAGAGACAGAATACCATGGAAATTAGGATGATAAAATAACTTGAAAGATATAAGAGATAGACTAACATGGAAATTATGACGGAATAAAATAGCATGGATGTTATAAGAGATAGAATACTCACTGGACTGTCATGGTTAGAGCGCACTCTAGTGGAGGCAGCAATCTTCTGATCACGTCATCAGTTACCAGCTCTCTGCAGTGTATTATAAAGCTCTGCATAGCTGCGTGCACAATCAATCAGCTGTAATGTTGTAAAGTGATCTACCATGTAGTATGAAGCTCGGCATAACTGCGTGCACAATCAATCAGCTGTAATGTTGTAAAGTGATCTACCATGTAGTATAAAGCTCTCATAGCTGCGTGCACAATCAATCAGCTGTAATGTTGTAAAGTGATCAACCATGTAGTATGAAACTCGGCATAGCTGCGTGCACAATCAATCAGCTGTAATGTTGTAAAGTGATCTACCATGTAGAATAAAGCTCTGCATAGTTGCGTGCACAATCAATCAGCTGTAATGTTGTAAAGTGATCTACCATATAGAATAAAGCTCTCATAGCTGCGTGCACAATCAATCAGCTGTAATGCTGTAAAGTGATCTACCATGTAGTATAAAGCTCTCATAGCTGCGTGCACAATCAATCAGCTGTAATGTTGTAAAGTGATCTACCATGTAGTATAAAGCTCTCATAGCTGCGTGCACAATCAATCAGCTGTAATGTTGTAAAGTGATCTACCATGTAGTATAAAGCAATAAACTCAGTGACTTGATTAGATGAAGCTACTAGTCTCTAGCATTGACTGATTGATTGATTAACTTACGGACTGATTGATTTACATATTACTTGCCTGATTGATTGATTCTCCTAAATGATTAATTGTCGGTGATTGATTGATAGTTTGATGAACACCTCAGTTGATTGATTGATAGTTTAACACCTCAGTTGATTGATAGATTGATTGATAGTTTAACACCTCAGTTGATTGATTGATTGATTGATAGTTTAACACCTCAGTTGATTGATTGATAGTTTAACACCTCAGTTGATTGATTACCTGCCAATGCTCCAGCCCTAGCCTCCAGCGTGACCTGCCAGGTGAAGGCGTCTCCTCGAGCTTTCTCTGACTCAAGCTCCTTGGTCGAGCGAGGAAAAGCATTCCTCCACAACAACAACATCCTCGGCAGGTGACCTTTCACCACAGAGGGACCTGTTGACAACAACAACAACATCGTCCTCTTCTTCTTTATTGATTGAAGATCTTATTTTGTATATTGAACTCTCTCTGTAAGGTAGCCTCGGAGACCGATTTCGGCCGTGACACTGCTATATAAGTTTTCGTTTTCGAACTATACATCGTTGCTGGCCTTACCATGGAACTACGCCAGTAACAACCACAACCACAACGACAACAACAACAACAAAATAACACAAACAGCATACTGGACAAGTTAGATAGATAGAGTGAAATGAACAGTGTGGGGAATTCCATCTCTAAATTATATTACAGCTTCAATTCTAAGGTCCGTCTACGTGAATATTACATAATGACACATGGAACTCTTATTCGTTAATTATTAAATACATTTATTACAGTACATTCTAACATCTCAGAATACAACAAACATCAATACAATCATAAACACGCACACGACGGTATAAAGAAAAATATATTAATAATGTAAATAATAGAAATTATAGTAGTATCTTCATTTAACTAAATGCTAATATTTCACATCCTTTTAAAAACCATAAAACTCAAATTAATACCTTAATTTAAAAACGCAACTGCTCTCCTATAATCTCTTAAATAATGTTTTTACTCAACGTCTCAAATCAACTCTCCTCTTCAACTTTCGAAACTCGACTGACTTGATGGTCACGGACGTAGACCCAGACCTCAGACATTACCTGTCCTTTCTTGTAATAGGATCTAGACGGAGGCGTTATATTATTCCACACATTCTCTAATATTGTCAAGATTACAGACGGAAACTGGGATCCATATATGGAATATATGGGTTCTCTGTGGGGAGAGAGGGAGTGAGAGAGACACACCTAGAGTCATTAGGGCACCTAGCAGCATCCAGCCTGACAGGGTTCTCTGTAGAGATACAGAGAGTGAGAGAGAGAAAGAGAGAGAGAGATAGAGAGAGACACACACCTAGAGTCATAAGGGCACCTAGCAGCAAACCAGCCTGACTGGGTTCTCCGTAGAGATGCAGAGAGTGAGAGAGAGAAAGAGAGAGATATACAAAGAGATAGAGAGAGAGAGAGACAAGCCTAGAGTCATAAGAGCACCTAGCAGCAACCAGCCTGACTGGGTTCTCTGTGGAGATACAGAGAGTGAGAGAGAGAGAAAGAAAGAAAGAGAGAGAGAGATATAGTGAGATAGAGAGAGAGAGATACACACACCTAGAGTCATAAGGGCACCTAGCAGCAACCAGCCTGACTGGGTTTTCTGTAGAGATAGAGATAGAGAAAGAGAGAGAGAAAGAGAGAGAAAGAGACAGAGAAAGAGAGAGAAAGAGAGAGAGATATAGAGATAGAGAGATAGAGAGACACACCTAGGGTCATTAGGGCACCTAGCAGCAACCAGCCTGACTGAGTTCTTTGTAGAGATAGAGATAGAGAGAGAGAGAGAGGGAGAGAGAGAGAGAGAGAGCGGAAGAGAGAGAGCACACCTAAAGTCATCAGGGCACCCAGCAGTAACCAGCCAGACTGGGTTCTCTGTAGAGATAGTCTTGTATTCTGTGACGCTGTTCTCAATAAATCCTCTGCTATATTGAAGATTTGCTGCACCAGTCAATCAATCATGTAATCAGTCAATCAATCAATCAATAATGTATTCAGTCTATCAAGCATTCAATCAATCAATTAATTAAGCCATCCATACTCTGCCAGTATTCTAAGAAGACAGTAGAATAGGTTACGTCTCTAAAAGCTGACCAGCTAAGCTATCTAGTTTTGACCGAATTCCTACCAGTAGATTTGATATTAACGCACAAATGCTACCCTAGTTACGAGTTCTCCAATCACTACAAGGTCAAGATAGAGAAAAAACAAAAAGTTCAAAACAGTGTAAATGCTATATCTAGAAAACCATTCCAACTCAAGAGAATTAAGGAAGGCAGGTTAGCGTAATACTCTTCATGGACACCAGATGGCAGAGAGACAACAACAACATCATCACAAGTGGCTCAACGCTAGATCAAGGCAGGTCACTGACCTTGCCCTTGGCGTGGGGAATACCGAGAGAAGTCTCACGGACTCCACCTAGCAGAGCCGCCAGAGCAAAGCTGTATCCAGAGATAGCTTCCGGTGAGGACTTGAGATGCTGCATCCTCAGCACACATCTCTCCAGCAGGATCGTCATCTGTGACGGGAGGGCAACGGCAATGCACCTCAGACACCAAGCCGCCGCCAGTCTGGCTGCAGGGGAAGGGTGGATCAACACCGATACCACAGGCTCTATAATACCTGGTAAAATACGTGAATACACAATACATAAATACATATACAAGGGTGTATTAACACTAATACCACAGGCTCTATAATACCTGGTTAAATACGTGAATACACAATACATAAATACATCAACACCGATACCACAGGCTCTATAATACCTGCTCAAATACGTGAATACACAATACATAAATACATCAACACCGATACCACAGGCTCTATAATACCTGCTCAATACGTCAATACATCAATACACAATACACATACACGAGTGTATCAGCATCGATACCACAGGCTCTATAATACCAGCTCAATACGTCAATACATTATACACAATACATAGATACATCGTAAACAACAGAACTCTGCAAATAGATATATTAAATAAAATATTAATAAAGAAAAACATGCAATTGTTGCAGCTAGATATCGTGATATCGTGGTGATATATATGATATCAGATAGATATCATATATATCACCACGGATACTTACTTGTAATGGGCTAGATATCACGATGCATAATTGTTTAGTGCTAGATATTATGATGGATAGTGCTAGATATCATGATGTCCAGAGTGCTAGATATCACGATGGATAGTGTTAGATATCATGATGTACAGAGTGCTAGATATCACGATGGATAGTGTTAGATAACATGATGTACAGAGTGCTAGATATCACGATGGATAGTGTTAGATATCATGATGTACAGAGTGCTAGATATCACGATGGATAGTGTTAGATAACATGATGTACAGAGTGCTAGATATCACGATGGATAGTGTTAGATATCATGATGTACAGAGTGCTAGATATCAGGATGAATACCTGAGGATGGCTCAGCTACTAGCGGTGCTGATGAGGTGCCCAGGTTGAGCACTAGACAGCCGAGCTCCTGTAGCGCACATACCAGCACGTGATAGGCCAGAGTAGCGTCCCCCGTCTGAGGTGTAGCAGTGCTTGATGTGGTCGTGGACGACTTGTCTCCTCCCTCAGCGGCGCCATCTGTCGAGCAGTAAATAGGTTCTAATAGTTTATTATAATTATAGAATTATAGCAATAAAAATAACGGTTTATTATATAAAAAATAATATAAAAGTTTATTATAACTATAGAAATTTAAAATAATAGTTTATTATAATTATAATTGTAATTAAAAATAATAGTCTATAATATTATAAATTATATCATAGTTTATTATAATAGTAATTAATTAGGTTTTCATAGGTTTTAATAGTTGAACACGCAGCCAACAAGCGAATTTAACATAAAGATATAACAATGAGATGAATAGATAACTTAAATAACAGCAATTAGAGTGCTACAGTCATCAATGACAACATCGAGCAATATTGAGACAAAATCAAGCCGACAAGCAAAAAGAAGATCCAAAAACGGTGCGAATTCCAGAATCCTGAAAATCAGTCCAAAGAAAGCTTGCTATAATGCTATTTTAAATGGTCTGGGTTAATGGTTAAACTAATACTAGAATGAATGGTCGCCCATGATGACAAGTAGGTTTTTAATACAACAAGTCTCAATGGCGACATAGTCCAGTCAATTATCCTTTTTCCAGTTCAGCGCATACCAGATAATTACTTGATGAAAAGCGTAAAGCAGAACTACAAAGTCATGTCTGAGATATAAATTAAAAAGCTGGTAAAGCTAATGTTAACGTCAGTTTTCTCAATCGAAAGCGATGTTAGTGACGGGAGAGCGCAGGATTTGAACCCCGCACATACTGATCCACGGTCTAATATCTTACCGACATCGCCACTGGCTCCAGCCAGATAAATAGATATCTACCAGCAGAGAGATGACAACAAAAACTGAGAGAAAGAAAACCTGATAGCGTGGTAACCCTGTCACTAACCAGACAGATGACAACAATAACTGAGAGAAAGAAAACCTAACAGCATGGTAACACTGTCACTACTAACCAGAGATATGACAACAACAACTGAGAGCAAGAAAACCTGACAGCGTGGTAACCCTGTCACTAACCAGAGAGATGACAAAAACAACTGAGAGAAAGAAAACCCGACAGCGTGGTAACCCTGTCACTAACCAGAGTGATGACAACAACTGAGAGAAAGAAAACCTAACAGCGTGGTAACCCTGTCACTAACCAGAGTGATGACAACAACAACTAAGAGCAATAAAACCTGACAGCGTGGTAACTCTGTCACTACTAACCAATGCTGTTCATCTGCCGCACAATGACCAGATAGATTTCCTTAGCCGCAGATATCTGCGCCCTCTCGCCCAGCATTCCTCCTATCATGCTTCTGAGCATGAAGTTAACACACTTCCTGGCGTAGACAGCGTCCACGTGGTAGGCTGCAGCTCTGGGACTGCAGACGAGAGAGAACGTGTGGTCGAGTATCTCAGCCAAGTGACGCTCTAGCCATAGAGACCCCATGCTGCGTCCAAACTCTACATACGCCTGAATTAGTCAATCAATCTTTCAATCAAACATTCAATCAATCAATCAATCAATCAATTAATCAGTCAATCAATCAATCACATCAGATGTCGCTCTAGCCATAGTGAACCTATGCTGCGTCCAACCTCTACATACGTCTGACCAATCAATTAATCAATCAGTCAATCAATCAATCATCACATCAGGTGGAGCCAACTGCAAAACATGAAACATATCGTTGAGGAGTGCCCTCTAACCTGCCTACCGGGTGGACTGTCTAAGCTAAGTTGCCTTACAAGTGAAGCAACTATCTGGATCAACGCATACGCTAAATAAAATTAGCTGGCTATAGTAATGTATATAACATTGTGTAACAATGATGACTCACATGTGTCACCCCCACTCTGATTTCTCTATTAGTGGACCCCCCACTCTTTGCTTCCCCCCCTGTGGCGCTTTTGAGGAAGCCAGAGTTACCACGCAGAAAACCTGACGCCAGCACGTTCAGTGCATCCTCTAGTTTCAGCTGTTTTCCTTTACCCACCACTGCACAGATCAATCAATCACTCAGTCAATCAATCAATCAATCACTCCGTCAATCAATCACTCAATCAGTCAATCAATCACTCAGTCAATCAGACGATCAATCAGTCAGTCGATCAATCAATCAATCATTCTTAGGACAACAGAATAACCAAAGCTTTGTCATTTTATTTCATTCCATTTTTCCTGTCACAGCAAGATTTCATTCACACAATAAAATCGACGACTACAGCGCCACTTTGTCCATGACATCACTGACCATAAATGATAGGTTAAAAAGTCATGGTTTGTATTTGCACCGGATATTCTCACAAATATCATCAAAATGGTTAAAAGAAAATATTATGATGTTTATTTTAATACCCTATATTCATCATGTTCCCATAAATCAGAGTTTAATACCCTATATTAATGCAGATATACTAGACATAATGTATATATGTAGCAGTCTGGCCACTTTGTACTGATTTTCTGGATTTTGGAATTTGAACCATTTTTGACCTTCTTTTTGCCTGCCGGCTTGATTTTGTCTCAATAGTGCTGATGTTGTCTTTGATTACTTTAGCACTCTAATTGTTGTTATTATTATTATTATTATTATTATTATTATTATTTTTACTATTATTATTATATGATATAAGACAACTGAGGAGGAAGACAAAGACTGAGCAGACAAACGTTGGGCAGTCTTTGGAGAGAGAGCAGTGGCGAGCAGTCTACCGAGCAGCCTGGCTACGTCACACCTGACGTCATAGTTAGACCCGTCCATGGCCTTGAAGCAGAGAGAGGCAACCGTGTCCAGATCTGTGGTGTACATGTAGGGTGCTTCACCTACCAGCTCACATAGGCACTGTGTCAATCAATCAATCAATCGATCAAGCAGATCTGTGGTGTACATGTAGTGTGCTTCAGCCACCAGCTCACACAGGCACTGTGCCAATCAATCAATCAATCAATCAGATTTGTGATGTGCATGTAGGGTGCCTCAGCAACCAGCTCACACAGGCACTGTGTCAATATCAGATCTGTGGTGTACATGTAGGTGCTTCAGCCACCAGCTCACATAGGCACTGCATCAATCAATCAATCAATCAATCAATCAAATCTGTGGTGTACATATAGGGTGCTTCAGCCACCAGCTCACATAGGAACTGTGCCAATAAATAAATCAATCAATCAATTATAAATCAATTTCAATCAATCAATTCATGAATCATGGAGTAAAGCAGATGTCCACACTTCGACTGTTATCTTGTGTCATAAAACTACCTGATGAGAGATGCCAACAACAATAATAATAACAACATTACCAGAGCGGCGGCTGAGCTCATGGTCATTGCCCTATCAGTGAGGCAGGTTAACAACAACAACAACAACAAAACAACAACAACAACAACAAAACAACAACAACATTACCAGAGCGGCGGCTGATCGCACGGTCATTGCCCTATCGGTGAGACAGGTTAACAACAATAACAACAACAGCAACAACATTACCAGAGCGGCCGCTGATCTCACGGTCATAGCTCTATCGGTGAGACAGCCCCTCGCATGCTTGTAGACGTCCTTGTAACAATTAGCGCCCGCTGAGCCTAGGCCTATCACGACCTTCCTCAAGGTCAGCATAATCTCACATCTCCCTTGTGACTGCAGCAATCAATCAATCATAAAACAGTTATCCAATCAATCAATTACAAAACAGTTAATCAATCAATCAATCATAAGACAGTTAAACAATCAATCAATCATAAAACAGTTAAACAATCAATCAATCATAAAACAGTTAACCAATCAATCAATCATAAAACAGTTAAACAATCAATCAATCATAAAACAGTTAAACAATCAATCAATCATAAAACAGTTAAACAATCAATCAATCATAAAACAGTTAAACAATCAATCAATCATAAAACAGTTAAACAATCAATCAATCATAAAACAGTTAAACAATCAATCAATCATAAAACAGTTAAACAATCAATCAATCATAAAACAGTTAAACAATCAATCAATCATAAAACAGTTAAACAATCAATCAATCATAAAACAGTTAAACAATCAATCAATCATAAAACAGTTAAACAATCAATCAATCATAAAACAGTTAAACAATCAATCAATCATAAAACAGTTAAACAATCAATCAATCATAAAACAGTTAAACAATCAATCAATCATAAAACAGTTAAACAATCAATCAATATTGTATTCATAAACAGCTATCCAAAAGAAGCTCCCGACATACATTGTGGAATATAACAACAACTAATTATGTAACCTAACAAGAAATTCCAAAGCATATTGTATTAAAATAATACTGAAACCTAGTTACACAGAAATAAATCCGAAAACAGTGCATTTTATAAATAATTAAAATTCATTTTAGTCTTTTTAACAAAAAGTCTTAACAAGAAATGTTAATTAATAATAATTTCTTAATTAACAAGAAGTCTCAATTAATAATCTTAAAAAATCGTTAAAAGTCTTAAAGGATCTTAAGAATAAGTCTTAATTAAAAAAAGATCAACAGGAATTTCTTCAGTCAGTTGGTTGTTATATTTAAGGACATCTACAGTAGAGCAACCTCAGCGTTCTTGAGAGACTTTGTGAGCAAACTGGTCGTTTCCTCATAGGACCTGCCTACCATGCGTCCAAGCTTCTCATACAGGCCCCCGATACAAGCCGTCGCAGCTCTATCATCAATCAATCAATCAATCGATCAGCTAGCCTCTCCTATCAACCCAATACAGGTAGTGGCAGCTCTACCATCAATCAAACAATAAATCAATCAATCAATCAATCAAATATACTAGAAATTATGGCGAGAGGAGGAAACAAAAACCAGACACTACGCGAGAAAACTGCACAGTACAAAGCACAGGACCAATCCAGTGTTCTCTCTCCTGAATAACTCTAAACTGTTGTTGCTCTAACAATCCGTGAGTTCATAGTAAAAACGCAGTATTTATCAAACTATAATCTTAGTAAATATCTAAATTATTAATCAATAGAACAGAAACTCATAACCATATAGAAATTTTACAATCATCTTAAAAATAAAACTATAGATAAAAGCAAAGGTAAGTATTTAAAAGAGAGGGTAAGTACTTAAAACAGAGGGTAAGTACTTAAAGCAGAGGGTAAGTACTTAAAACAGAGGGTAAGTACTTAAGGCAGAGGGTAAGTACTTAAAGCAGAGGGTAAGTACTTAAAGCAGAGGGTAAGTACTTAAAGCAGAGAGTAAGTACTTAAAGCAGAGGGAAGTACTTAAAGCAGAGGGTAAGTACTTAAAGCAGAGGGTAAGTACTTAAAACAGAGGGTAAGTACTTAAAACAGAGGGTAAGTACTTAAAACAGAGGGTAAGTACTTAAAGCAGAGGGCAAGTACTTAAAACAGAGGGTAAGTACTTAAAGCAGAGGATAAGTACTTAAAGCAGAGGGTAAGTACTTAAAGCAGAGGGTAAGTACTTAAAGCAGAGGGTAAGTACTTAAAGCTCTTCCTGTAATGCTTAAGAGAGTTTAGTACTCACAGCTTAGTCGTGAGGTAACTCGGGGAGTCATCCTTGTTCTTTATTATGTCGTTGCACTTGTTTATCGTCTCAAACAAAGCAAAAGTGTCGCCAACGCTGAATATGGTTGCTAAGCAACGAGCAAGCAGCTTCCTGATTGGTGGACCAGGATTCTCACTGATCTGATTGGTCAGTTGATTGATCAGCTTAGCTTGACTCTCTTTGATATCAGACTGTATAATACAAACAATATAATACAATATAAGGCAATACAATACAATATAATAAAATAAAATACTTTACAAGGCAATATAATACAATATAATAAAATAAAATACTTTATAAGGCAATATAATACAATATAATAAAATAAAATACTTTATAAGGCAATATAATACAATATGATAAAATAAATTACAATATAAGGCACTACAATACAATATAATAAAATAAAATACAATATAAGGCAATACAATACAATATAATATAATACAATAGGCCAGTTTAGTGCTACAAAATATACAGTAAAATATGATACAAAATGCATCATATTGTACAATGTAATACTTAATGACATTGTAGGTTAGTTTTAACAAAGCTTCTCAAACTTACTTAACAACAGAATTCCGATAGAAATCAATTTCAGAGTAACTAACACCTACATTGCCTAGAGATGTATAAACCAGAGTTGTTAGAAATTATGCAGTGTGGGTAAAAGAGTTTTTAAACTAAAACAACGCATGTCACGGAATACGAAGTTTATGACGTTTACATTTATCAACTGAATGTAAACAGTTGTAGAATTTATCAAAAACTGATCACTTATTTTAATTATTTTAGCTAAACAATTTCAATTTTAATTAATTTAATATTACTACTCTAGATAATTCTTTTTTTTTTTGTTCCTTTAGTAACACACATGACATACCGCATGTGCTACATAGTTTCCTTTCTTGGTTTCTGTTTTTGTAGTTTTCAGTATTTTCTCCATTCCTTTCCATGGTTACTAGTAATCGTTGCCTTTTGTTGGCACATCAATTGCAGCCGGCGCGGACTTAAGAATAACCTTCCAACACCCTCGGGATTTTTTTTCTTTCAAAGCTGTCAACACTCAGTCTTCTAAGGTGGTCGCCCAAAAAGTACTAACTGGCGCGACGGAGCTTAACTTCGTTCAACTGATGCGCAGCTTAACCGACTGCGCTAATCCCGCCCCCATCACAGGTATTTACGTGTGATAAATTATCTAATGTAGAGTAGTAACATTAAACTAATTAATACTGAAATTGTTTATTTAAAATATTTTAAAATACATATTGTACAATGTACATATTGAGTGTACTCTGTAATCAAGCTTACAGAGAATGACACCATGATAACTGCTGCATTCAACTTAGGAATAAATTAATCCGAAGCTATTTACCTTCTGAGCCGCGACAAGAACTTTATCAAGAAACCTCAGCCACTCAAAGATGAAGACGGGTCTCTTTGACTCAGCTATACGAGCGAGAGCCTCCTCGTTCAATAGCAGACTGTGCGCTAACTCCATGATCATCCAATAACTTTCATACAGCCAAGAGTAACTGAAATTTAACTGATAAATTAATCTGATTATTGTACTGATGTTCACTCCAAAGCATCTCTATAACATAGGAATTTCTCAAACAGTAAAATAAAAATTTAAAAATAAACACGCACTATAGTGAAATGATCAACTATGTTGATATCTATTGCTTTTAATACAACATGTTTTAACCATTAGGCAATTTTGACCATTTTCCGTATAACCAGTCCAGTGAATGTCCGAGATTTTACTCTCAGATCAGCGCGGCTGGGATTCGAGCCCACGAGAGTTCAATTCACCTCAAGATCTGTCATTTAAAACTTCATGACGTTACCCCTACGCTATTAAGACAGTCAAATCAGTGCAAGAAGGTAAAAAATCATAGTATAGTGGATGATTATTCAAGATGATACATGTCATAATAATACAGAATATTTAAAGCGTTAGGCAGCGCCGTCAATTAACTTACCTACAGGTTCAGCATAATATTATTTCTACGATTTTACCCTCTATCAGCTCGCCCGGAGAATCTATCACACTGGACTTAAAGAAATACGTGATCGGTCATTTAAAATGTTTGTATTTTGGATTTTCTACCGTTATTGATCTTCTTGTCTTTAGCTAGTCCGTTTGGATAATGTTGAATAAGCTAAGGTTAACGTTAGATGTTGTCATTCACGACAGAAGCACTCCAACTTTCGCGATTATTATTGTTATGTCAAAAACCAATTGGAAATAGAAATAATATACACTGTTAAGGATCCCGTTTTCGGAATGATCGATTTAGTAAAATCTATGTCATCTAGAAGCTCGATATCCAAATGGATGATTAGTACAGTAAAGGCAAATATAAACTTTAAATTCTAATAATTTTGTTAATAATTTATTATTTACAATATACTCATAAGACCACGCCCACTGTAAACAAAGATTAGCATAGATAAAACAATCGGTAAAATAAAAAATAAAAATAAATCAAATGATAATAAAATTAATAAAAATAATAAAAATAAATAAAATAAAACAGAGGTAAAACAACAGCAATAATAATAATAATAATAACAATTAGAGTGCTACAGTCATCAATGGCAACATCGAGCACTATTGAGACAAAATCAAGCCGGCGAGCAAAAAAAGAAGATCCAAAAACGGTGCAAATTCCAAAATCCAGAAATTCAGTCCAAAGTAAAGAGAGTTAAAGAAAAGGTGGTTTAGGCGCAGGTCGCTGCTCATGGACACTGGATGGAAAAGAGAGATGGAAAAGATAGTAATATCAACTACAACAATTAGTGAATTTATTAGTATACTTGCTGCAGTTTTAAAATATTTAATTATTCCCGTTTAGTGTTAACTTTTTACTCTTAATTATTATGCAGTCAAAAGTATTCATATAGTTAAGAAAACATCAAATTGAATAGGCCTAAAAAATATGCTATATATAGTAGATCATAGAATACAGTGGTACGGTAAATAATAGTACAGCATTGAATACAGTGGTACGGTAAATAATAGTAGAGCATAGAATGCAGCGGTACGGTATATCATAGTAGAGCATAGAATGCAGCGATAAGGTATATCATAGTAGAGCATTGAATACAGCGGTACGGTAAATAATAGTAGAGCATAGAATGCAGCGATAAGGTATATCATAGTAGAGCATAGAATACAGCGATGAGGTATATCATAGTAGAGCATAGACCACAGTGGAACGGTAAGCCTATATCATAGTAGAGCATAGACTACAGTGGAACGGTAAGCCTATATCATTGTAGAGCATAGACTACAGAGGCATTGGATGCTGGAGCATAGAATATAGTGGTACGATATATCGATATATCTTATCGCATAGTAAGTGAACTGATTACATAAATGACCTGATTATGGAAATGAGCTAATTGTGCAAGTGAACTGATTATATAAATGACCTGATTATATAAGTGACCTCATTATATAAGTGACCTCATTATATAAGTGACCTCATTATATAAGTGAAGTTTTGTAGACAGGGGTATGAGTCGATTGATACTTATACACGAGGCTCCTATTTCTGGACATGGATGGGTAATTGCGCTTATATAACTTCACACGTAGGCTTACCCTGGGACTTTCCTAGGCTACAAATCTTTTATATAATTTGAACGAAACTTAATGTAAAGCATAATAATAACCGAAAATAGTTTCAAGGTTATAAAGAAAGTATATTGATTTGATTTATGACCTGCATGCCCAGGAAAGCTGCATGTTTTACAAGTTTTGTTTTACAGTTTTCTATGGTAATATTTACTTTGAACATATAGCATTTAATTGCTTCCAGGCCAATATTGACGTATTATGTTTTACTGTAAGACGTTATGATAGGTTGTAGTGTGTTTAACGTCAAGGTTCAGAAGCACAAGGCTTCTCTTCAAAACGATTCGACACACTCTAGCTACCATCACAAAGATTAAGGTAACAGTAATTTACTGGTAAGTCAATGGTATGTAACTAACCATGCAGTAACTTGAACTGCTCTGTACTAAGTCATAACTTTGCCATGATTATTTAAGACGTTATGAGCGATGCGTTAACTTTTAAAACGATGCAGAGCTGCATAAAACGGGTGTTTTAATTCATCTAACTGCACAACAATAAAACTCGAATGCTAAAGTTTTCAATTTAGCGTCAGTTTCATTACTCGACAGCAAATCAGCGACCGCAAATCTAGAATTAACATTAGACCAGAGTAGACCCGAGTAGACCCGAGTAGACACGAGTAGACACGAGTAGACCCGAGTAGACACGAGTAGACCCGAGTAGGCCCGAGTAGACACTAGTAGACCCGAGTAGACCCGAGTAGACACGAGTAGACCCGAGTAGACCCGAGTAGACACGAATAGACCCGAGTAGACCCGAGTAGACCCGAATAGACCCGAGTAGACACGAGTAGACCCGAGTAGACCCGATTAGACTCGAGTAGACCCGAGTAGACCCGGGCGTCATCGCTTATATGGCGAAGACGCCTCTGCATTTTGCGTTATATTTAAGTCTTGCGGAGAAGCTCATCGGGCTTCTGACCTTGACGTTAAACACACATCATGAGCAGTATTTTGCCAATCTGTTGAGTGCCTAATTTGGTAAAGGAATATCATTTAGATGGACATTTAGTCAATAAATTGAATGATATTCTACATTAATATAGTCTACATTGATTGATATATAATTAATATAGTCTATATTGATTGTATTCTTGTCAGGCTCCTGCGCAAATCTTTATAAATTTTCCATTGACATCTCTCAATGGAAGCTCAAATATTAGCTCAACCAGCAAACAGACCAGAGTTTAAGTATATATTTAACAGGATTTTACCTCGTAAAGTTCTATCAAGCGTGAATTTGTTATAAATGTGTAACATTGTAAAAGCATCTGAAAGTATTCTGTCAACAGATATATTATACTCTGCTGGCTTCTATCTGTCGGTACTGGATGGAGCCGGTAAGATGTTCGAGATGGATCAGTATATGCGGGGTTCAAATCCTGGGCTCACCTGTCACTGACATCGCATTCGAGTGAGGAAACTGAAGTAAAAATATTAAATAATAGTAGTAGTAATACTACTACTACTACTACTACTACTACTACTACTACTAATAATAATAATAATAATAATAATAAGAAATAGTAGTAGTAGCCTCGAGTAGACTGGCAGCGATTCAGTGCTTATTGCTTGAATCGTTTTTATCAAACCCCATGTTCTTTACACCGGGGTAAAAATTTAAATAATAATAATAATAATATAATAATAATAATAATAACAATAATAATTTGTTCTTCTTTCTGTAGAAGAAGAATAAATAAATGATAAGTTATCATTTAATTATGATAATTGACATGTTAATTTATTTTTCATAGATTTTATGTGTTCCTTTATTTCCCACAGGTTTAAAATGTTCCTTTATTTCCCACAGGTTTAAAATATTCCTTTATTCCCCGGAGGTTTAAAATTTTCCTTTATTTCCCACAGGTTTAAAATGTTCCTTTATTTCCCACAGGTTTACGTTATCTTTCGTAGTGCATAATCTAACGACCACACTATGCAAGCTAGCTGAATTTAGGCCAAATTAGACTTCAGTATTAGCCCAAACTAGATTTTATACTAGGCCTAATTAAGCGTGACTTTAGGCATAGCTAGGCGTGATTTTAGGCCTAACTAAGCGTTATTTTAAATCTGTAAGGACAGCACATCGGCACTTGCGTGTGCAGATAGCTGCAGCCTATAGTTGGAATTGTTTTTCGCACCTCAGCCGTTTGCTAAAAGGTTCAGATATGTTGCTATATTCTCCACACGTGACCTCAGCTTCAGTCAAGTGGCTGTAGGAATTCCTCGAGCATGAAGAGCCCGGTACATGTGGCGCCGCCAGCGACAACCTTCTAATTATCAGCGGAATTGTTTTGCGCAGCATACGAGGAATAAACATCAACAGTTTTATACGACAGGTTGTTCGGTGCGTTCTGGAGAATACAGCTGTAAACACGTGCGTACTCTCTCGGGTTCTAAGCCGTTCATCGGCTTTTGTCATGCTTCAACAATATTGAGAGATTTCTAAATCATCCGCAGGGTCTATCTTAGCTCAACACACACAAACACAAATATACATGTATGTATATATATATATATATATATATATATATATATATATATATATACACACTATATATATAGTATATAGTTATATGTAGGCCCAACAACTATTAATTGTTATTGTTCAAGGTATTATTATCATTGAATCCATTAATTACGCAACTAGACAACACAAGGCAATTAGTAATTAGTAAGTTTATTGTTTTAGACTTGTAAAGTCTCCATTCACGACAAATATAAAACTGTTACATCTAGAGTACTTATTATCCTGAACTCGTCATAGATCTTCAAGTTCTTTGCATAAATCATATCTAATTCACATCTACTCACAATATTGCCTTCTTAATTATTTCAGATTCTTCGTATTTTTCATTTATTTATATTTAAATACAAATATACCCAATATACATCGTACACGTGTATCAGCTCGTCTAAGTACTGAATTGACAACGCTTTGTCCATGTTGATATTTAGCGCAATCTCAAATCCAAAGTGTAAAGATTGGATCTGTTTCGAACTCGGTGTTACTGCAATGAGTTCCTGTCAATGAAATATCAATCAATCAATTCCTATCAATCAATCAATCAATTCCTATCAATCAATCAATCAATTCCTATCAATCAATCAATTCCTATCAATCAATCAATCAGTTTCTATCAATGAATTATGTGAGAGATTGCTTTCAAAACTAATTTAAATTTAAACTATTAAAAATTCAACTGAATTTAAACTGAAATTAAACCTAGCTCCTTCTGCTCAAAAGTTCAGTGTGTTCTCCACTCGACTGTTACCACATATCTCTCCACATCTCGATACAAGTTTGTGACTGAGTTGGTAAAACACCTACCTCCCAAGCTAGAGGTCAGCGGTTATAATCTGCGCTAGGCTGTCGATGACGACTAGTTTACACTACAAAATACGATAAACTACGCTTTTGAGTTTCCATCCCTATGACTAACTATGGGTAAACATGATTGTTATCTCAGGGAATGACGCCCATGCCCAGTAAATGTTAGTCAAAGCTGAGGAAGGCATAGGGGGCCCACCTCATCATAAGCAGAATCCCCTAAGAATAATGGTATATCAAAAGAAATGTTATAAATTATTTAAAGATCCACTCTTATGTGTACATTAAGAGGAAAACGCAAGATAGAGATGAGTATATGCGTTATATACCATTGACCTGCCAGTAGGCAGTGCCCTAAGAAGGTAAGTTTAACTCATAAACTGGTTGGAAAGCCGGAGCCGGTGGCGATATCGATAAGATACTCGACTGCGAATCAGTATGTGCGGCTTCAAATCCTAGGCTCGTCCGTCACTGACATCGATTTCGAGTGAGGAAACTGACGTTAACATTAGCTTTTTAGCTTTTCGTAGTTTTGCTTTCTCTTGGGCGCAGACAAAGCTCTTCATCATCTGCATATCATAGATCGCATGGTGCAGTAAATAAGATAATTTAAACCCAGAGACATTTCTAGTCTAAAGTAGTTCTGGGGCTGTATATTGCATCACAGACTCATGCTATTTGTCGATATAGTGTAGTTTTTGTCGCTTCATATTCATATTCATAATATCACAGCTTTCGTCAAATAACTATACCATTTTTGTGCTTATGATCAAATTTGTGTTTTCACATAGCCCCCCCAATTGTGTGCTCGTTATACCATTTCTTAGCATATGAATACCATTTTATTCACTACACTACACTACGCTACTCTCTGATGGCCCATTATACCATTTTTATTCGCTACACTATCATTTGTCGGTCCATTATACCATTTTTATTCGCTACACTATCATTTGTCGGTCCATTATACCATTTTTATTCGCTACACTATCATTTGTCGGTCCATTATACCATTTTTATTCGCTACACTATCATTTGTCGGTCCATTATACCATTTTTCAACCTCAACAACAGATTTAGAATGCTACTGTCGTCCACGACCACATTGAGCACTATAGTATTAAATTCAATCCTATCAAATCCAAACCGATGAGCAGAGTGTGATGTCAAAAAAGGTACAAACAAAAATCCAGGAATTCAGTCTTAGGAATGTCACTAACGGTTCATTTCCCTGAACTATTTGTCAGTCACTATAACTTCTGTCTACTGGCGAGATGACGCTGCTAGCCCTGGCCTACATTGATCAGCTAGGCCTACACTCGAGTAGGCCTAACATATCAAGTTCATCTGAACGACTCTATCAACTTTTATGATGTTATGTTGGATAAACAGAGAGAGAGAGAGGAGAGTAACCCAACACCTGGTACCAGCTAGTGCCACTCGAAGTCTTACTCTATAAAGTCTCCACAGTCTCTCTCTGACACCAGTGTTGAAGTGTCTGCTAGCGTGTATCGTTCCTCCACAGAACCTTGCTACGAGTGGCTGAGGAAGACCTAGTGTATGGTTGATTCGCTCCTACGATAGTCTCATGTACAATTAGAATTAAATTAAAAAGAATAGTGTATTTAAGTTTGTTGCTTAGATTGCAGTGAATTGGCATCGCTATAAAGAAAGTCAGTATAGTGTTAGAGTTTTAGAAGCTGTTCTAGTGATCAGAGGCTTTGAGTCAGAGGCAGCTGTGAGTCTTTAGCTCATAGAGATAATTAGCTGAACATAGCTCTTATATATTGGATCTCTAATTTCCATCTATTAGAAACAATTAATATACTCAATCAGTTTAAAGTAGGCAGATAAAATTTGAGAGATTTTTATCAGAGTTACTGTATATCTAGAGTAGACTAGGTGAGAGCACTGGAAGAGAAAGGTTCTGGAAGGGAACGTCTGAAGGAAGCAGAGATCCGGGAAGGATGAGCAGAGTGGAGAGAGTGGTGTGGGTCCTGGCGATGCTCTGGACTCTAGCTGCTGTGGAAGGACAGGAGTCCAACAGTGGAGGTGAGATAACAACAATAACAACATGTTCTCTTGTGGTCTCTGTGTACTCAGTCGTCATCGTGTGATGCTTTGGCGCCTGTTTGTGTAGAGTCTGCGAGAGACGTCCCTGACATTGCCTTATGTCGAGGAACCGGATGTTAGATTCTTACTGATTATTGATTGATAGTTCCGAGGCTCATTGAGTGACTGATTTACTCCCAAGATCAATCAATCAATTAATCAATCACGACATCGCCATACCTGGAACCAGTGGCAATGTCGGTAAGATACTCGACCGCGGATCAATATGTGCGTGTTAAAATCCTGGGCTCGCCAGTCACAGACATCGCTATCGAGTGAGGAAACTGTCGTTAACATTATATTTACCGGCTTCAATCAATCCATCATTTACATATAAATACAAATATAATTAATAACAAAGTGTAATAGAAATGCCTTGCTTGAAGACACAACCTGCAGATTGAGTGATGACACAGTAAAATGTCTAATCATACATTCGAGTTTTCACGATATAGGCTTATTAGAGCTGTACAGCTTCACATAATATTATAATGAAATAATAATTAATAAAACGTGAAGCATATATCTTCTTATTTTAGTCTAAAATAGTTTAGTGTATTCTGCTTTGGTTTTTATAGGCCTATTTCAGTTTAACTAATCTTTTAATTTGAAAACTAGATTACTGAAAGGAATAGTTTAATTTAACTATGCTTTTAGTTAACAAATTGTTTTAGCCTAATAAGCCTATATATTTCTTTAGTTAAAATAATAATTTGCTTAAAATAATAATAGTTGCTGCTGTTGTTGTTGTTCTCGGTGGGTGATAAAATGAACGCCAAACTCATGTTGGATAGTTTAACATAAATTTTACAAAATAGGCCTATGAGAACACGTCGATCTAGGCTAGGGTTGTCGTGTCAACTTGTTTATAATGTAGTATACATGAATATAAGCTATAGTGATTCTCCCTCTAATCATTTATCAAAGACCCAGTTACATATTTTAAATTTTCTTTCCGCAGTTCAAGAGAACCAAACAATTAGATGAACCAAGCATGAATTCCATGCCTTGCCAATTCCTTTAGGGTAGTCTTGATGCAACTCTAGGTCCTGAGATAGTTATCCATTGTCATCCGGAGATCCAATTTTAGCTAATAGTATAATAATGTGCAAAGAAATGACAGGAGTTTTTTACAAGTATGCAAATACTAGTGACAATAGTATAAATGAATGTTGAGAACTTAACGTTATATAAATTTGTCTACAGCTTGCAACGAAACTCTTGTTGGATGTCTGATGCAATGCGACAATGGATTCAAGAAAAATGCCAACGGTTGTGAAACTTGCGAATGTCTGCAGTGTTCCCCAATTACGTGTTCCATGCATTGTGAAAATGGCTTCAAAAAGGACGTAGACGGATGTCCAACATGCCAATGCAACGAATGTCCACAAGCAAGCTGCAGAATGAATTGTGAAAATGGATTCAAGAAAGATGCCAACGGCTGTGAAATTTGTGAATGTCTTCAATGTTGCCCATTAAATGTTCTATTTGTGAAAATGTCGGATGTCCAACATGCCAATGCAACGAATGTCCACAAGCAAGCTGTAGAATGACTTGTGAAAATGGATTCAAGAAGATGCCAACGGCTATTTGTGAATGTTCTTACTATGCATTGTGAAAATGGCTTCAAAAAGGACGAAGACGGATGTCCAACATGCAAATGCAACGAATGTCCACAAGCCAGCTGTAGAATGAATTGTGAAAATGGATTCAAGAAAGATGCCAACGGCTGTGAAATTTGTGAATGTCTTCAGTGTTCTGAAATTACCTGTTCCATGCATTGTGAAAATGGCTTCAAAAAGGACGTAGACGGATGTCCAACATGCCAATGCAACGAATGTCCACAAGCAAGCTGTAGAATGAATTGTGAAAATGGATTCAAGAAAGATGCCAACGGCTGTGAAATTTGTGAATGTCTTCAATGTTCGCCCATTACATGTTCTATGCATTGTGAAAATGGCTTCAAAAAGGACGAAGACGGATGTCCAACATGCCAATGCAACGAATGTCCACAAGCCAGCTGTAGAATGACTTGTGAAAATGGATTCAAGAAAGATGCCAACGGCTGTGAAATTTGTGAATGTCTTCAGTGTTCTCAAATTACCATTGTGAAAATGGCTTCAAAAAGGACCGGATGCATGCCAATGCAACGAATGTCCACAAGCAAGCTGTAGAATGACTTGTGAAAATGGATTCAAGAAAGATGCCAACGGCTGTGAAATTTGTGAATGTCTTCAATGTTCGCCCATTACATGTTCTATGCATTGTGAAAATGGCTTCAAAAAGGACGAAGACGGATGTCCAACATGCCAATGCAACGAATGTCCACAAGCAAGCTGTAGAATGAATTGTGAAAATGGATTCAAGAAAGATGCCAACGGCTGTGAAATTTGTGAATGTCTTCAGTGTTCTCAAATTACCTGTTCCATGCATTGCGAAAATGGCTTCAAAAAAGACTTAGACGGATGTCCAACATGCCAATGCAACGAATGTCCACAAGCCAGCTGTAGAATGAATTGTGAAAATGGATTCAAGAAAGATGCCAACGGCTGTGAAATTTGTGAATGTCTTCAGTGTTCTCAAATTACGTGTTCCATGCATTGTGAAAATGGCTTCAAAAAGGACGTAGACGGATGTCCAACATGGCTTCAAAAAGGAAAAAGGATTAGACGGATGTCCAACATGCCAATGCAACGAATGTCCACAAGCCAGCTCAAGCAAGAATGAATTGTGAATGGATTTGTGAAAAATGTTCAAGAAAGATGCCAAACGGCTGTGAAATTGTGAATGTCTTCAATGTTCGCCCATTAGTGTTCTAGGCATTGTGAAAATGGCTTCAAAAAGGACGAAGACGGATGTCCAACATGCCAAGCAACGACTGTCCACAAGCAAGCGGCGAATGAATGTGAAAATGGATGTCAAGGAAAGATGCCACGGCTGTTGTGTGAAATTTTGAAGTCTTCAAGTCGCCTTAACTTTTTTTGTTCTATGCATTGTGAAAAAGGCTTCAAAAAGGACGAAGAAGGATGTCAACATGCCATGCACGAATGTCAAACGCAAGCGGTTAGAAGGACTTGGGGAAGATGGATCCAAGAAAGATGCCAAAAGGCGTGAAAATTGTGAATGTCTTCAATGTTGCCCAGTACATGTTCTAGCATGTGGGAAAATGGCTTCAAAAAGGACGGAAGACGGATGTCCAACATGCCAATGCAACGAATGTCCACAAGCAAGCTGTAGAATGAATTGTGAAAATGGATTCAAGAAAGATGCCAACGGCTGTGAAATTTGTGAATGTCTTCAGTGTTCTCAAATTACCTGTTCCATGCATTGTGAAAATGGCTTCAAAAAGGACGAAGACGGATGTCCAACATGCCAATGCAACGAATGTCCACAAGCAAGCTGTAGAATGACTTGTGAAAATGGATTCAAGAAAGATGCCAACGGCTGTGAAATTTGTGAATGTCTTCAGTGTTCGCCCATTACATGTTCTATGCATTGTGAAAATGGCTTCAAAAAGGACGAAGACGGATGTCCAACATGCCAATGCAACGAATGTCCACAAGCAAGCTGTAGAATGACTTGTGAAAATGGATTCAAGAAAGATGCCAACGGCTGTGAAATTTGTGAATGTCTTCAGTGTTCTGAAATTACGTGTTCCATGCATTGTGAAAATGGCTTCAAAAAGGACGTAGACGGATGTCCAACATGCCAATGCAACGAATGTCCACAAGCAAGCTGTAGAATGAATTGTGAAAATGGATTCAAGAAAGATGCCAACGGCTGTGAAATTTGTGAATGTCTTCAGTGTTCTCAAATTACCTGTTCCATGCATTGTGAAAATGGCTTCAAAAAGGACGAAGACGGATGTCCAACATGCCAATGCAACGAATGTCCACAAGCAAGCTGTAGAATGACTTGTGAAAATGGATTCAAGAAAGATGCCAACGGCTGTGAAATTTGTGAATGTCTTCAGTGTTCGCCCATTACATGTTCTATGCATTGTGAAAATGGCTTCAAAAAGGACGAAGACGGATGTCCAACATGCCAATGCAACGAATGTCCACAAGCAAGCTGCAGAATGAATTGTGAAAATGGATTCAAGAAAGATGCCAACGGCTGTGAAATTTGTGAACTTAGACGGAGTCCAACATTGCCAATGACAAAAGAATGTCCACAAGCAAGCTGTAGAATGAATTGTGAAAATGGATTCAAGAAAGATGCCAACGGCTGTGAAATTTGTGAATGTCTTCAGTGCTCTCAAATTACGTGTTCCATGCATTGCGAAAATGGCTTCAAAAAGGACGTAGACGGATGTCCAACATGCCAATGCAACGAATGTCCACAAGCAAGCTGTAGAATGAATTGTGAAAATGGATTCAAGAAAGATGCCAACGGCTGTGAAATTTGTGAATGTCTTCAATGTTCGCCCCATTACAGTTCTATGCATTGTGAAAATGGCTTCAAAAAGGACGAAGACGGATGTCAACAATGCCAATGCAACGAATGTCCACAAAAAAAGCTGCAGAATGAATTGTGAAAATGGATTCAAGAAAGATGCCAACGGCTGTGAAATTTGTGAATGTCTTCAATGTTCGCCCATTACATGTTCTATGCATTGTGAAAATGGCTTCAAAAAGGACGAAGACGGATGTCCAACATGCCAATGCAACGAATGTCCACAAGCCAGCTGTAGAATGACTTGTGAAAATGGATTCAAGAAAGATGCCAACGGCTGTGAAATTTGTGAATGTCTTCAGTGTTCTCAAATTACCTGTTCCATGCATTGCGAAAATGGCTTCAAGAAAGACTTAGACGGATGTCCAACATGCCAATGCAACGAATGTCCACAAGCAAGCTGTAGAATGAATTGTGAAAATGGATTCAAGAAAGATGCCAACGGCTGTGAAATTTGTGAATGTCTTCAGTGTTCTCAAATTACGTGTTCGATGCATTGTGAAAATGGCTTCAAAAAGGACGTAGACGGATGTCCAACATGCCAATGCAACGAATGTCCACAAGCCAGCTGCAGAATGAATTGTGAAAATGGATTCAAGAAAGATGCCAACGGCTGTGAAATTTGTGAATGTGAAGCCTGTCCACTGAAGCAATGCCATATGTTGTGTGAGCATGGCTTCAACAAGGACTCGAATGGTTGTGATCTTTGTGAATGTAATTCTCTCAACTGTTCTGCAGTCTCTTGTCGTATGAACTGTGACCATGGCTTCAAGAAAGACTCCAACGGTTGCTCCATCTGTGAGTGTGAACAGTGTCCTCTGCAAGCCTGCCACATGTTCTGTGAGGATGGCTTCAAAAAGGACGCCCAGGGCTGTGACCTCTGCGAGTGTTCTACCTGCCCAGCGTCGATGTGCCTCCTACACTGTGACAACGGCTTCAGAAAGAATGCTAAAGGCTGCAACCTGTGCGAGTGTGACCCTTGTCCAGCCGTTCAGTGCTCCATGTCGTGTGAGAACGGCTTCAAGAAAGACTCCAATGGTTGCTCGCTGTGTCAGTGTGCTAGTGAGAGGTGTCCACCGGTCCAGTGTGATGCTCAATGTCAGCATGGATATCTGGCTGACTCCAATGGGTGTAACACTTGTGAGTGTGTCAGCAAACCGTCATCTGACCTGCCTCCTAACCTCTCTGTATTCGTCATAGTTGTGCTCTCTATTGCGCTCTTCTTCATTCTGCTCGCTGCAGCCCTGGTCGTGGTAAGTAGTGTAGTCTTCGTGGTCTCTTAATCATCGTCACGTCATAGAAATAATATTATTTAACGCTTGTTTCATTGTCTTCATTTAATATCAGGGACGTCTTAGGCTACCTTGATAAAACTGGTCAGTTAAACGAGATACAAATTGCCTACGATAAGAAACTATAGTACACAGTGCAATCAATATGTGACCAAAATGTTAGTTTCCTTTTGCTTAATCTCTGATTTTAATTCTCACATACCTATAATAATAATAACAATAATTATAATAATAATAATAGTAATAATAATAATAATAATAATAATAATAATAATAATAATAATAATAATAGTAATAATAGTAATAATAATAATAATTATTATTATTATAATTATAATAATTGTAATTATAAATTAATAATAATAATAATAAGAAGAAGAAGAAGAAGAAGAATTGTAATAATAATAACAATAATAATAATAATAATTGTAATAATAACAATAATAATAATAATAATAACAATAATAATAATAAAGAAGATTTAACGTGCGTCTCCTTATCCAAGGATGATGTCCGGGACGTTCCAACAGCACACATTACTGCATGTCAATTAACCCAAACCAATCTGCAAAAGAAATGTGCTGAGGAGAAGTAAGGTTCTAAACAAAAGCCGGTCCAGAGATCAAAAACGGTCAGGGTAGATCGATTTTGTCTACGGTTGAAAGAGGAAAGACTTCAGGTTACTACAAAGAGCTTACTTAGTATGTACGGTGACAGTCATCATACAGTTATACGCTTTAGAGTCACTAGACGGCGCAATGCTACTCTCTGCTGCAGCAACATGAATTATTTCATATGAAACTTGTCAGTAAAGTTTTGTAGCCATGACACATTCTGTAAGACTTCTACAAGCCTGACATTTCTACTGCACTAGACCTGTGAGCAGCAGTAGTCAATGTTGTTGTTGTTGTTGTTGTTGTCCAGATTGTCTGCTACAAGACCAGAAGATCTAACTATTACACGCTCAGCGAGACAAGCGTAAGTCTAGGCTACAAATTAATAATAATAATAATAATAATACAGGTTTAACGTCCGTTTCCTCATCCAGGGATGATGTCAGTGACGTCTGTTGACCTCAAATTAATGAATCAATCAGTTAATCAGTTAATAGATCAATCAGTCACTGGCAGTCAATCAATCGATCAGTCCAAGGATCAATCAAAATCAATTGTTCAGTCAGTGAGTCAGACAGTCAAAGACTCAATCTCTTCAATCAATCAGTGTCATCAACGTATTCCCGACTAAACTCCGATTTACGGGAAGACGATGACTGTCATTAACAGGTTAACATATCAGCATGTTACTTTGTTAATTGTTAACCGATTAATTGTTAACAGGTTAGGTGTTACTTGGTTAATTGTTAACCTGTTAGTCGTGTTTATTACTGCAGAGCGTGTGCTTGGAGCCTGGACTACAGAGAAAACTGTCTGGAGGCAGAACCGAGGTGACCAGCGACCACATCAAAGTGCCCATCGTCTAACCACGCCCATCGATTAACCACGCCCATCGTCTAACCACGCCCACTGCCAGTGTGTGTCTCATCGGTTCACCAGATGTCGCTGATGATGGTGACGTTATTGAACTGAACTACTGGATGGTTCCTATTATCTGCCACCCCCATAGATCTTACCCCCTCCCCCACACCCAATGACTGCCCCCCTCGCAGTGACTAACATCTAAACTAATGTCTTTCGATTTTACGCTATCAATATACACTGATTTGTCGTGCATTTACTACTCCAAGACTTCTAAAATCGACTAATGTGATCTAACTGACGTTAACCTCAGCTCTACCAGCTTTAGATAGTTAAGTTACGATTTAAACATATAGGCCTACATGATATTATCTAAACATATAGGCCTACATGATATTATCTAAACATATAGGCCTACATGATATTATCTAAACATATAGGCCTACATGATATTATCTAAACATATAGGCCTACATGATATTATCTAAACATATAGGCCTACATGATATTATCTAAACATATAGGCCTACATGATATTATCTAAACATATAGGCCTACATGATATTATCTAAACATATAGGCCTACATTATATTATTTAAACATATAGGCCTACATGATATTATATTATCTAACCTATAGAAATGTGTGCTATATAACCTAAAGACTGCTAGAAATTGATTGATTTATATTGATTTATACATGTATATCACTTGTACTAAAACACTGCTATAAAATTAATTGTTAATTGATATAACTGTTCTATGCAAAGTGTAGTATAGACTGCTACATAATGACTGATTCAGTTTACTGTTAGATTACAACGCGTAGCGTTATGTAGCAGAAATGACAACGTTACGTCTAATGTCTCTCTCTCTCTCGTACTCAAGTGTCAGGTCCTAGGCGCATCTTCGTACTTACATTATGTTTTCATGCTCCTTAAAGAGTACGCCATCGATTAGTGAAATGATCAACTATGTTGATATCTATCACTTTTAATACCACACGTCTAAACCTTTAGGCAATTATTCAATTTTCCGTGTAACCAGTCCAGTGAATATCCGAGATTTTACTCTCAGATCAGCGCGGCTGGGATTCGAACGCAAGAGGGTTCAATTCACCTCTGGATCTGTCATTTAAAACTTCACGACGTTACCCCTGCGCTATCAAGACATTCGTCAGTTAATACCTTCTGCACAAAAGGCAATGTTTTATTCAAAACCCATATTATAGCCTATGCACTGGGTAAGACATGGTTTCTGAGTTGATTTCTCTGACACTACATGTATAGAGGCCTACTATCCACTTTAACAACAAAATAAATTAAATGAATAAATCTATTGCTAAATCATACTGCAGGAGTAGGTGCCGTACCACTGTATTCTATGCTCTATTTTGATATACCGTACCACTGCATTCTAAGCTCTATTTTGATATACCGTACCACTGTATTCTATGCTCTATTTTGATATACCGTACCACTGTATTCTATGCTCTATTTTGATATACCGTACCACTGTATTCTATGCTCTATTTTGATATACCGTACCACTGCATTCTAAGCTCTATTTTGATATACCGTACCACTGTATTCTATGCTCTATTTTGATATACCGTACCACTGCATTCTAAGCTCTATTTTGATATACCGTACCACTGTATTCTATGCTCTATTTTGATATACCGTACCACTGCATTCTAAGCTTTATTTTGATATACCGTACCACTGTATTCTAAGCTCTATTTTGATATACCGTACCCCTGTATTCTAAGCTCTATTTGATATACCGTACCACTGTATTCTAAGCTCTATTATGATATACCGTACCACTGCATTCTATGCTCTATTATGATATACCGTTCACAATAGCAGTGGCGATTATCATCGCCATTGGCTGGAGCCAGTAGCGATGCCGGTAAGATATTCGACCGCGTATCAGTATGTGCGAAGTTTAAATCCTGGGCTCGCCCGTCACTGACATCGCTTTCGAGTGAGGAAACTGACTTTAACGTTAGCTTTTTATTTTTAATCAGCTATGGTAGTTCAACATCCTGTCACATTTAAAGTCTTCAAAGGTATTTAAAATAATCTACCAGCATTCGGACACATGGACGACAGTAGCACTCTAATTCTATTGTTGCTGTTGTTCTTTGTTAAAGTAATAATAATAAAGGTTTAACGTCCGTTTCCTCATACAGATACAAGGATGATGTCAGGGACGTCCCCCCATCACATGTCACTACAAATCGATTCACCCCAAACGATCTGTAAAAAACCACGTGCTGAAGAGAAATAAAAAATCCTAAACAGAACCGGTCCAGTGATAAAGACGAAAAAGCAATACAACTTTATGACATGAAACGACTCGACAGATGGCACTAGCTTTCAACTGCATAAAATTAATTTTTTATATTTCTCACTTTATAGCACAAATTTCTGAACTAATGTAACCGCTTTATCAAGCTGTTGGTCAGAGTGAGACGTCACTTAGTTGAACGCATAAAGCTATAAAAGTAAGTCCAAATTTTATAACAGAGTTATTTCGAATATTTTTCACCGTTATAATAAAATACCGCCCACTATGCGAAAATGATATGTTAATGTGCTGAGCTATTTTTGCACCTTAACTGTCGTTAATCTAGGGGAATTTCTGATATTCGGTTTTTATCGACTACAATATCAATGATTTTAATTTCAGCTCTAAATTAAGACTGAAAAATATTTCAAAGCCGTTTAGACCTTCCATTTGAAAGAACACTTGAAAGAAAAAGCTAGTTTATGATTTTGTGTAATTTTATGATGCGTGTATTTAGGTATGTAGGCCTAATTGTTTGCGAGTATCCTGGTTCCTAAAATTGACATTTAGCCTATTTTTTATTTATTTGTTTGTATTTACACCTTAGAAGCTGATCAATAAATACGGCTGCAAAGCATTTACCATTTCCTACCTTCTAATAAGAAAGGAACCCATTAAAAACGATTATTTTGTGATTTATGATCAAACTGCAAGGAGAGACAATAAAAAACAGCATTCGTGTGTCAACAAACAGCGTCCGGCCTTCACCTTCTAGTGTCTGTTTACTTATTTCCTAATGGCTACATCGTTCAACCTTGACAATTAATCGTCACACTTTACGGGAAAATAGACCGGTAGGGAGTGGAAAGTTAAATGAACCGGAAAAATCGACATTGCGCAAGCGGAAAAGATTAATTAAGGCGGTCGGGGGACCTGTCTCCCAGTCGGGCCGGGGTGGAGCCCAGGTGAGGGGCCCGAGGTGGAGCCTGGTGAGGGGTCCGCGGTGAAGCCCTGATGAGAGGTCCGGGATGAAGCCCTGGTGAGGGGCAGGGAAGACGCTCCCCAGAAGCGCTCTGTCAACATTTAAATAGAGTTTAGTCAACATTTAAATAGAGTTTAGTCAACGCTCTGTCAACATTTAAATAGAGTTTAGTCAACATTTAAATAGAGTTTAGTCAACGCTCTGTCAACATTTAAATAGAGTTTAGTCAACATTTAAATAGAGTTTAGTCAACTCTCTGTCAACATTTAAATAGAGTTTAGTCAACACTCTGGTAACATTTCAAACTGTATTCAGTCAGATTGAGTACACTGAAACAAATATCAGAGGAGAATCCTCAGTTGAATCTAAATATACCTTTATTTATTTATTATAGAAACCTTTATAATATCTGCAGAAGTTATCTTATAAGTAAATTATTATCAAGAACCATAGGAATAGTGACCAATGCTTTAAAATGTACACGACTCAGTTTTCAGCAAGTCATGAGGCATGTTAGAGCATAAAGAACCACACGTGTGCCAGTAATCTAAACACAGAGTCTACAGTTAATTTTCACATAGCAAGTCTTAATACTGCGAGAGGTTTAGTATCGTTCTGTTGATATAGTGTGCGGCAACTGAGAACAAAAGGTCTATAGTTGTAATGCCTGCTGTTTGCACCACTTCTATCCAGAAATCAGCCTCAACAACTACAACATGAAGAACTTGTCACTCATTGTCCAACAGCTTCTTATCATCCCCCGCTAATACACTGCTCTTATACCTATTTATTTCTCTCTCTCTGTCTCTATCTCTCTTAGTCTTTCTCTCTTAGTCTCTCTCTCTGTCTCTCTCTCACTGTCTCTCACTGTCTCTCTTTGTCTCAGTCACTCGAACTGATCCTTGTTCTTGAGCAGGTAGGCAGCCAGGTACTCTATAGGGTTCGGTGGTCTGCAACAATCAATCAATCAATCAATATGATATCAATATGATATCAAGATGATATCAATCTTTAGAGCAATACAGTACTAAACAAGTAGACAAGAGTGAACAAGACTTAGGCTTAGGCTGGAGCCAGTGGATATTCTGTAAGATATCCGACTGCGGATCAGTATGTACGGGGTTCAAATCCTGGGCTCACCTGTCACTGATATCAAGTTAGAGAGATGAAACTGACCTTAACAACTTGAAATTGAACTTAACTGGCCTTACAGATTTTTAGAGATGATATCAGATAATTAACAGGATGATATCAGATAACAAGAATTAGATACAAGATGATATCAGATAACAAGACAACAATTATTAGAAAACATCTACAGCATGTCATCTATTTAGATACCTAGCTCTCACATATACAGAGCATTCACAGGCCTACAGGTAATGCCTGGTTTCATTAAATAAAGATTACACGTTAAATAAGAATTCCCCACGAATAATGGTGTATCAAAAGGAATGTTATAAATAATTTAAAGATTCACTCGTATGTGAACATGACGAAACAGACGGATGATAGAGATGAGTGGAGGCGTTATCTACCATGGACTTGCCAGTAGAGAGTGCACTAAAAGAGAGAGAAGTGAGAGAGAGAGGTTCTTTACCGCTCCTTGGCGAGTACGGACATGCCCTGGAGCAGTATGGGCACCACTGTGTGATCCAGATAGGCTCTCGTGGGAAGAGACTGGACATCTACCTTAGATCTCTTAGCACACGGCTGTTCCAAGCTCTCTCTCTCTGCTGACACTATCTTCTACAATCAATCAAACGAATCAGTCAATCAATCTTATCATCGCTTCTACAAGCATTATCTTCTACGATCAATCAATCAATCAATCAAATGAATCATTCAATCAATCTTATCAACCCATCTACAGGCACTATCTTCTACAATCAATCCATCAATCAATCAAATGAATCAATCAATCAATTTTATCAACCCATCTACAGGCACTATCTTCCCAATCTATGAATGCATGAATCAATCAATTATTCCTCTCTATGTATCTAAAGACTCTATTGCTTCCAATTGATCTGACATTTATTTTTAAAAATTCTACACGTAGACTTAAGTTTAAAGGAATAGCAAATATCATTGAATTGTTTCTTTAATTATTAACGCTTTATAAAAGTTAAAATTATTTTACAATAGAAAGTCTCTGAAAAGAAAAAATCCAAATACACTGTTCTATTCTAACATTGTGTTACACAAGCCCTGACATCATCCCTGGATGAGGAAACAGGTCAAAATTAAACCTTTTTTATAATTTTATTATAATTGTTATTTTTATTTTACTTATTATTATTATTATTATTATATTATAATTATTATTATTATCAATGTAAGCACAGGATAGAAACTATTTGATTGTAGTGAACCTGTATGTTCTCAGAGAGACAGGGGTTGCCGTTCAGAGCATCGCCCGTGTTCTCTGTGTTCTCATCAGCGTTCAACGTGGCTGCTCAACAACAACAACAACAGTTCACAGTCGCTTACAAACAGTGAAATGTAATAATAATAATAAAGGTTTAACAGGGGCGATGCTCTGAATGGCAACCCCTAAAATTAACCTAGACTTACATTTTTAACAAAACAGAATGTTTTGTTCCTTAATTTTATATGTGTTAGGGCCCATGTTAGTGTCTTTATGGCCTTTGTGTCCTTTTTCGCTTTATCTCCATGTATTTCTGGTGTACGATTTTACCGAAGTGAGATATACGTGATTCAATGCAATTCTATTCAGAATCAGAAAAAATTAATATTTTATGTATTGTTACTTCTGTAAACAGGATTGTTTTCTCAGGGAATGACACCTCTGCCCAGTAAATGTTAGTAGAAGCCGAGGAAGGCATAGGGGGCCACTTCGTCATAAGAAAAACACCCCAAGGCCAAGAATTATGGTATATCAAAATGAATGTTATAGATGCTATAAAGTAATATGAGTGAGCGACTACTAATGTATGAAATTACAGTAAATTCCTAAGCTCAAATTAAGATACATCTGTAGTCATAACAATGTTGAAATCAGCGAATGAAAGCTATGTATAATAAATACACGTATAAACTTGCGATATTCAACATAATCAAACTGTTACTAATTAAATAACTTGACAGTAATTTTGAGAACTACTGCGCGAATAACAACAGAAACACAAGGGGACATATTTATAAACTTAGTAAATTTAGAAGTAGACTAGATTTAAGGAAATTCTTTTTTAGTCAAAGAGTTATAAATGCTTGGAATAGTTTGCCAAGCGAAGTTGTGGAAGCAGAATCAGTGAATGCTTTTAAAAATAAATATGATAAACATAAGAACATGTAAATTAGATGCTAATTGCATGTTCAGGGTTATACATAGGATATGTATAAATTTGACATGTTGACATGAAGTCTGTATGATTTGATTTATATTAATTGGTTTTAGTTAAGAGCCTGATGAGTCTTAAACAAGCATATAATTGCTTCCTGACTCTGTAATGTTATGTTATGATATAACAATGAGTCTAATAAAATGAAAATTAGGCAGAGAAATAAAAGAAAACAAAAACATACCGCTTTCCATGGTAGCGACATAAACTTATTACTTATTCTGTCGCGTTACCAACTCTTCACATTATCACATCATTCACATGCATCAAACATAACATAACAGCAATGAATTAGAGTGCTACAATCATCAATTATAACATGGAGAACTATTGAGACAAAATTCAAGCCAGCGAGGAAAAAGAATATCTAAAACTGTGCAAATTCCAAAATCCAGAAAATAAGTCCTAAGTCATTCATAAGACTTTCAAAAATACTGATGTAACCCTGCGTGAAAGCACAAGACGTTGACAGCTCCATCATTTTTCACGCAACAAAAGAAGCATATTATCCAAATTCTGTTCTAAAAATCATATTTCGAATGCGTTTTACATGTTCAAGGTACTATATAAAGATCTCACGTGAAAAGATCGAACTAGAAAAGGAATTAAATGAAAACTAATAATAATTAAGAGTTGTATATATTAATTTATTAATACTTGTTAATTTATATATATATATATATATATATATATATATATATATATATATATATATATATATATATATATATATATATTGTTTTGCAAATCGGATTGGCATTGATTCCACTGCTTCTATGGACGAAAATGTTACTCTCGTATGAAGACTATAATTATAGATATTTGATAAAACTTATCTACTTTTAAAAATCACCCGGAACATTTCTCTTTAATAGGAGGTTCCATCTGTGGAATCTCTTTTTACGGCTTCAATTTACAATGTAAAATATCTCATAACTTTTAGCCTGTTTAAATATTCTATCTAGACATATTTGCTAAATGTAAATTGGGATATTATTTTGCTGTTATTTGATGAGTAAGTGAAATGTAATTTTATTAAAATTTATTTAATGTCATTCTGATAATAAATTGAGAAAGACATAATTTAATATATTTTGAATATACATGTATGTTCAACTCTGCCTGCCGTGAATGTAAATACAACCCCTCCCCACTCCCACACTCGTCTTGGTTTACTATTTGAGCAGTGCTGACGCTATACCTGAATGCTGAATGTCCTAATAGCGTAGGGGTAACGTCATGAAGTTTTAAATGACAGATCATGGGGTGAAATGAACCCTTGTGGGTTCGAATCCCGGCCCCGCCGATCTGAGAGTAAAATATCGGACATTCACTGGACTGGTTATATGGAATACGGTCTAAATTGCCTAACGGTTTAAACATGTGGTATTAAAAAGTGATAGATATCAACACCGTTGATCATTTCACTATAATGCGTGTTTACTTTACTTACTATACCCGTTAAAAAAAGTCTATAGTTAGCCTACAAGTTGTGATGGTCAAATTAACGGGACAAGAGTCGTTGGGTTAAATTATTCGCAGCTTTTTTGTAATTTTATAATTATATAGTGCCAATCTGTTTAGTATAATTATATTGCTTTCTGATAACAACAACAACAATACGATTAGAGTGCTACTATTGTCCATGACAACATTGAGCACTGTGATACCAAATCAAAGCCAATGAGCAGAGTGAGGGGTCCATAAACGGTGCGAGCCAAAATCTGGGTGGTCAGTTCAAGGAAGGGCACTAGCGGAATGGAGGTTTACGTGTGGGTCTCTATATAGTGTATGTCTATCTGTGTCAAGACAGCAGTTGAAGTTAAAAAGTGCGATTGTACCGGTGATAGGTACGATTGTACCGGTGTATGAGCACATCTTAAACTCCGCATTGTACACTGTAGAGTGCACACTGTAGACTTCATACGCTGTAGAGTGTATACACATTAATTAGTGTACACTGTATGGAGTGTACACTGTAGAGTATGCGCGTGTACACATTGCATAATTTGAAGACTTCACAGACCAGTTAATGTAGCGCTCTGTATTACATCGCTCCACAGCTGCTGGAGAGAAATTCTCTAATTTTCCTGTTGACTCGCACTGTCACGTTCCTTCCCAATAATAAAACCTATATTATCACACACCCGGCCACCCATCTTTACTCTCTCCCTCATCCCTCACCCTCGAGTCAAACAATTCTCACATTTTTATTTGACCGCTTTCAACGGCCACATTTAATTATTACTCCACACATTTCTGGCACAGTGTTGCCACTTGCCTTGGAATAGAGAAATCGCAACTTACTCCATCCCGTCTCTCGAACCTTCCACTGTCTTCCATAAAACTCAATAGTATTTTCTCAGAACTCAAATTCAAGAAATAGAGCTTTTACAAATATTTTCGCTATGCCTTCAAAACCAAGGAAATTGTTAGTTGTCAACTGCAGCACTTTATTTAACAGGCGTCAAATTCTATACGGTGAATTGTGAGGAACTGAAGGAACCTACTGCATCTGTTACAGGGTTAAACCAACTGTTTACACAAGTTCTCATCTGACATCGAGATAAACTACAGTAGAGAAAAACAATAACTGTCTGAGATTAACTATCTGAGATAAACTAGCTGAGATAAACTATCTGAGATAAACCATCTGAGATAAACTATCTGAGATAAACTATCTGAGATAAACTATCTGGGATAAACTGTCTGAGATAAACTATCTGAGATAAACTGTTGAGAACATGAAATTATACGTGTATAATTAATCTATTACTAATTATTATGGATAATAATAATTTACGTCGTAATCAAGCATTTGTGCTATTGGTCAGGCATTGGTCAAAGCTGCAGAGTAATTGAATCTGATTGGTCAGTTACCAAGCGTCACCTGTGGTAGAATGCTGGAGATTCGTGTAAGAGGGAGATTATTCAAGTTGTGGGGTCCGGACGGTCAAGTCCACACGGGGTAGGCCGAAGGCCGAAACCGGAGTCGTAGTCGGAATATTGATACTTTATTGATTGTGTGTATAGATCTTATATTCAATTTTAAGTTTTAATGCTCGTACATATTAAATTGTAGTGCTTTTTATCGACTATTAAATTGTGAGATACTTTTAGAAATCTGTGCCTTGACTTCGATACTTTATCAGTAAGGATTAATCACAGAGATCCTCACAACTTCTTCAGATCGGAGTCCCACACACCTCTGAGAAATGCCATCTCAGGTGTGCTAGTTAGAGCAGGCCTAGGCATTCAATTACAGTCACGGACCGAACAAACGTCCTGTGTTGTGCTCCAACGGCGAGTTGCGAGGCAGAAGGCAGCATCAGCGACGCGAGTTCTTTATAAAACTATCTGAGATAAACTACTGTAGATAAGCTATGGTAGATCAATGCGCTTCTGCCTCTAACAGCGCTCGTCATCACAAGGAGGGGGTAGAAAAGAACTGGAAGCAAGGACAACTAGAGAACAGGGTGAAGAATTATTACATGATATACGTGCTCACTATATGAGCCTGACCTTGTGCCTATGTACCTTGTGCCTATGTACCTTGTGCCTATGTGCCTTGTGCCTATGTACCTTGTGCCTATGTACATGTACCTTGTGCCTATGCACATTGTGCCTATGTATCTTGTGCCTATGTAAATTGTGCCTATGTACCTTGTGCCTATGTATCTTGTGCCTATGTACCTTGTGCCTATATGAAAATGATGTCATGTCTTTGCTATTATTGTACCTATGTATCTTTTGCCTCTATGACAATGACGTTTTTAATTATGATTTCTCTGTGTCTAAGTTACAATTCTCTGCACTTTTCTACAACTAATATTCTCCCATTTCAATCACTGCGCTAATTTCTATTACTAACATTATCTCAACTCAATCATTCTGAAATCTCGCTCTTGATCGTATTTGTAATAGCCTATAACCAAGACCTCGAGGTCGCTAGGGATATAGATCTGTATGACTACACCATACATGTACATCTCAAGACAATTAATCAAGACCTTGAGGTCAGTAGGAAAGACAATTAATCAAGACAATTAATCAAGACCTTGAGGTCAGTAGGAAAAACAATTAATCAAAACGAGATCGAGCGAATGTTGAGTCGCTTTTCTCTTCATAAACTTTCAATTTCTCAATACCCCTTTCTCTCTTTCTATCTGTCTCTCTCTTTCTCTCTCTCTCTCTCTCTTTCTCTCTTTCTATCTGTCTTTCTTTTCATGTCTCATTACGTCTATATTTATAGTTCCTTCTTTTCGTATCACTATATCTCCTCTCTCTTCTTTCTCTTTATCTGAAATCAAAGGAAATTCAACTTCCCTCTGTCAGCCATTCATCTCACAGGGTTCCGGCTGAATATTAATGCACAATGAACTTCTTGAATATTCATAGACCGCTTATATCGAGCTAGATATAGCTCAAGCGGGTTGTCAGCCTGATACTTGGGCTCAGATAATGATAGACCAGAGCAATAACCGATCTGCATTGAACCGTCCTCCTAGAATCTACTACAGATAACAAAGTATTAGATAGTTCATTTATCACTCAAAGAGTCTGATTTCCTAATTAATCAGCTTAAAAATTAGTTTTGTCGCCTTCATATTGAACATTGTAAGGGTTGGGGTTAGGGTTAGGTTAGGTGAGGTTATGGTTAGGGTTATGTTAGGTTAGCTTAGGGTTAGGTTAGGTTAGGTTAGGTTAGGGTTAAGGATAGGTTAGGTTAGGTTAGGGTTAAGGATAGGTTAGGTTAGGTTAGGTTAGGGTTAGGGTTATGTTAGGTTAGGTTAGGTTAGGTTAGGTTAGGGTTAAGGATAGGTTAGGTTAGGTTAGGTTAATAATTAACAATTTAAAGAAAAAAGTTTTTAGTCCTAATTATATTAGAGCGACTTTGACCAGCTGCAGTTAAATATTTGCTGACATTGAATACTAGAGGAGACTTCTTGAGATCAACACGGGTCTTACGAGAGATTTTGTCCTTCTTCTTAACCACGAATCCTCTCACTCAAGTTGAATATTTTTTTAAATCAACAGCTCAATCAATTTAATCAATCAAATGTCAGATATAGTAATCAATTCGCCAGTCGACATCAATCAAATGTTAGATATGGTAATCTATCAAATCAATCAATTTATCAGACATTGACAGTTATTAACAATAAGACCAAATACCTGTCAACTGACTTGTGTATTTACACAACTCTGATTTATTGAGTCCTGGTTCAGTCTAAAATATCTTATATTGTGACTACGCAAACAGTCGACTCTCAGGTGTTCTATACTAACAATTGGTAGGATAGCTGGCTTTGAACGCCTTGTCACTGATCAATCAATCAATTTATCAGTCAATCAATCTATCAATTAATTAATCAATTATTAGTCAATCAGTCAATCAACTAATCAAGCAAGCAATCAATCAATTAATCATATCAATGAATCAAACAAACAAACAATTAATTAATTCATTCATTAATCAACTAATAAATATGAGTAAATTAATTATATCTGAAATTCAATAGGCCTATGTTGTATCAATGTACTGTATGTATTTATATAATGAAAATGGGGACTTGGCTTATTTATTATTAAATAAAATAATTAATTAAATAATCAAATAACCAATCAAAAGTCAAGTTTTTTAATCGCAAAAGATTTATCGAAAGCATCTGGACTGTAATAAGTCCACACGCATATAAGCACACAACAACTAATCACACACAATCAATCAATCAATCAGAGCATTCTTATGAACCTATGCGTGAAGCAAACAATAGAATAAAACCTTTCAAAGCTCAAGATTAAACACAGAACAGCTTGAGTCAAGCAGAGGCGTCAAGATTCTAGAAAAACTGTGACTGAGAGCGTATGCCAGTGCTAGGTATCTCGAGCGAGTTGAGTTCTGAGTATATGAACAGTGCGATAATTCCATTAATAGATAATCCGGCGCATTAGATTAAAGTACTTGGATTAAGGTACTTGGACTGAAGTAATTGGATTATAGTATGATACTTGGATTAAAGTACTTGGATTAAAGTACTTGGAATAAAGTACATGGATTAAATTACTTGGATTAAAGCACTTGGATTGAGTAAAGTTACAGAGCTGAGTTTAACATTTGTCTCTATGTCACAAGAGATCATATTATAAGAGATCAAATATAGGTTAATCATATACAGATATACCGATGTATTAGTGTATACTATAGCCTCTATCATGTCTATATGTTTATCATATCACATGCTATTGATCTACAGATGTATAAATGTATACTAGAGCCTCTATCATGTCTATATGTTTATCATACACTGCACTATTGATCTACAGATAGTGTATATTAGAGACTCTGTGATGTACGCGAGGTTATCAGATGCGGGATTTATTCTCTCGTTTTCTCTCGTCTTTCTCTTCTCTTCTCTCACTCAGGCGGGAGATCTGCGCAGCCTCTATCTGCAGAACCCAGGAGACGACAGGCTGAGACAACGTGGCTTAACCAGTCCAGCACCTGTAAGGTACGTAA
>CAJHZI010000555.1:637500-730000 GCA_905160935.1 Enchytraeus crypticus
GTTATTTATTTATTTACTTGTTGTTGTTGCTGCTCGGGTAACTACTCTCGCCTTGTTGTTGTTGCTCAGGTAACTACTCTCGCCTTGTTGTTGTTGTTGCTCAGGTAACTACTCTCGCCTTGTTGTTGTTGCTCAGGTAACTACTCTCGCCTTGTTGTTGTTGCTCAGATAACTACTCTCGCCTTGTTGTTGTTGCTCAGGTAATTACTCTCGCCTTGTTGTTGCTGCTCAGGTAATTACTCTCGCCTAGCCCTACAGTTTTACTTCGTGCGTAGCCTCGGCTACTACTTCATGCACATCTACCTGCCCTCCACGCTCATCGTCGTGCTCTCCTGGGTTTCCTTCTTTCTGCCCCGGGACTCGGCCCCTGCCCGGGCAGGCCTGGGCATCACGACCGTCCTCACCATGACCACCCTCATGTCCAACACAAACTCCGCCCTGCCCAAGATCAGCTACCTCAAGAGCACAGACGTCTACCTCGTCACCTGCTTCGTCATGGTCTTCGCCGCCATCGTCGAGTTCGCTCTCGTTAATTACGTGTCAAGGGCGTTCAAGGTCAAGCCTAAGGTGAAGGTCAGTGGGAAGGGTGGGTTTGTTGGGGGAGGCGGGGAGAGGGAGGAGGGAGAGAGTGGGACGTTGATGGAGCTGAAGGCGAGGATAGCAGAGCTGGAAATGATGTTAAAGGTTAGCAGGGTGGTTATAGGATTGAGGTGGTTATTGGACTGCAGTGGTTATTTGACTGCGGTGGTTATTTGACTGCTGTGGTAAAACTAATGTTAACGTCAGTTTCCTCATTCGAAGGCGATGTCAATGACGGGCGAGCCCAGGATTTGAACCCAGCACATACTGATCCGCGGTCGAGTATCCTACCGACATCACCACTGGCTGGAGCCAATATACCTTCCATACAAGCATGGATGAGGAGCAGTCTTGTAAGAGTGTTAACAAGCATTTAGCTCACTGACTGCTCTACGCTTTCATTAACCCTTTCAGCACTACTAGACGTAGTGCTGAAAGGGTTACGTCCAATTGTGAACATTCAGAAGAAAAAAATGAACAAATCATAGCAGAATTTTGATAAATAAGAAACTTACAACTTCCTCATATTCGAAGAAATTTCAAATAAACAAGCGAAGATTTAAGTGATGATTCAACCAGTATTATATTCCACCAGTATTATATTCCACCAGTATCATATTCCACCAGTATAATATTCCACCAGTATAATATTCTACCAGTATTATATTCCTCTCTCTTAGTGCACTGCCTACTGGCAGGTCCATGCTACATAACGCCTTCACTCTACTCTGTCTTCCGCTTTCCTCTTCATTTCCACATATGAGTGGGTCTTTAAATCATCTAACATACATAATCTCGGCCTGCCCTGCCTCTTTTTCCTTCCATTCTACCCTCTATGACCTCTTTTAATAGACCTCCCCCCTCAGAATGTGTCCCATCCATCTCCTCCCCCCATCTCTCAACACATCCATCAACTGTCCATCCGTGCCAACCCCCTCCAGGACCCCTTCATTTGCAACCCCCTGAGTCCAACCAATCCTCTCCACTCCTCTCCAAATCCACACTTCCAACGCCCCCACTCTCCCAACATCTTCCCTCCCCAAGGCCCATGTCTCACACCCACACAACAGCGCGGTCCAAACCAAAGCCTTCAGTGTATATATTATATTCACCAGTATTACATTCCACCAGTATTGTATTTCACCAGTGAAATTTTCACGTTTATTTCAGGGGTCACGCCTGGCTAATCACCGGTGCTCAAGCCCTGACTGCAGACTCGCCTCCTGCAGGGCGGGGATCTCCCTGCCCGGGTCCCCCTGCAGCCCCAGGCACCCTCCCTCCACCACCGCCAACGACTCTCCCCCAGGTTCTCCCTTACGCTACCACCAGTCCCGGGGTGGAAACACTTTTCCACTGAGAAGAGGAAGACCGAGAATGACGAGCAGTGAGAGCACGACACCCCTGATGCTAGCTCAAGGGTGCCCACTAGAGCGACTGTGTGGATGCAACGGGCACAACCCCAGGTGTCCAAGCAGGGAAAGGCCCCCCAGACCTCGCATTCTCGTCTCAGGGGCAGCGGGGCCCCCACAGGCGGGTCAGGCACCCTCAGGAGCTCCTGGTAAAAAGCCCCTATGTGATTTTAACGCAGAAGATTGACCGGTACTCACGGGTGATATTTCCTGTGCTCTTCACGTTCTTTAACATGATATACTGGGCATCCTATCTCAACCTGAAGGACGCCGAGCCTGTAGGTTTCACCATTATACCATAGCCTCATCGTTGCATTTCGCCTTTCGTTGTTTACGGCGCTTCTGAGGTTGTGTTATGGAGTCACTGAATGAACGCGAAGCGTATAATGCCTTTTGTGTGCCGGTAGATCAACTGAAAATATCTCTACAGAACGGTAGACGAATTTAGAGAAAATACCTTTATTTTACAATCATTTGATTCCTTAAATGAAAAATTTCTTTGGCTAGTGTATTGAGAACGTCAATAAATTTCAGGGTTAGACGTGTTATTTGTGAAACTAAAATTAGAATAAAAAGCTTTAAGTGAGTTGTTTTGACAGTAGCTAGAGTGTGTCGAATAGTCTTAGAAGGGCTTTATGCTTTTGACCATCGGCGCTAAGTACAACAACCTACTTTACTTGGAAATAATGTCTCCAAGAATTATAATCTAAGATAATTTATTTATTTAAAATGAAATCTTGTCCTTATTCGGATGAAGAAACTTTAGTGGAAAATCTGGAATAATACCATACTCGAATTAGAGCCGCCGCTAACTACTTCCATTCTGAACGGGAGAAAGTCTATATGTAGGCTAGTCAGACCCTAACAAGATTGTTTCATTGCCTCTGATCATTGTCATTACCAGTCATTACTGGTCATTATCATTATCATTACCAGTCATTATTGTCATTACCAGTCTTCTGGCTTGATGGTGAGAACATAGGATTGTCTAGCTATACAAGAAGCCACTAAACTGCGTCAAACTGTAGCTCGCAGTAAACTGATCATTGGTCGTCGCTTTGCTGAAGTACCACTTGACTTTTAATCATTGCTGATAAGTAAATAGTGGTGTTAACTAACTCTCCTAATTGATATCTTCAGATTCAGTGGAATTACTCAATAATTAATATAAATATAGAATAGAGTAGCGCGTAAATTCGAGTCACAGGATGACATATTTTTTACACAATTTCCGTTAACAGGATTTTATTAGTTTAATTAATTTAAATTAAACTTCATTCTCATTTATTAAGATTTGATCATATTAGCCGTACTCAAAGCTTTGTTTCCCACTCTAAACTTCTAATAAGCAATGATTGGTCTAATCAGGGATTGTTAATGTTCGATACGTTTATATGTAGCCTATTAATTTATTTAGCAATTAAAGAAGAACTTGAGCTAAAATTTTGAATAGAAGTCTGTTATTACATTTACTTTGCAGTAATAAACAGCCGGTAAAACATCAGCGTCAGTTATAACTAAACAGATGTCATCTAAACGATAGCTTACTGAGTCTAAACATCAAATTTAGTTCCCGGTTGTTTGAATTTATTGGTCCCTATGTCTATCAGTATGTTTGAAAGTACGTGTCCCTATGTCTATCAGTATGTTTGGCCGAACTTGTCCCTATGTCTATCAGAAAGTTTGGCAGTACTTGTTCCTATGTCTCTCAGTATGTTTGAAAGTACGTGTTCCTATGTCTATCAGAATGTCTGAAAGTACATGTCCCTATGTTTATCAGAATGTTTGAAAGTACTTGTCCCTATGTCTATCAGTATGTTTGAAAGTACTTGTCCCTATGTCTATCAGAATGTTTGAAAGTACTTTTGCATTTATCTATCAGTATGTTTGGAAGTACTTGTCTCTACATGTATGTCTAATGTAGTATGTTTGAAAGTACATGTCCTTATGTCTATCAGTATGTTTGGCAGTAATTGTCCCTATGTCTATCAGTAAGTTTGGCAGTACTAGTCTCTATATGTATGTCTAATGCAGTATGTTTGACAATACTTGTCCCTAACTCTATCAGCATGTTTGGCAGTACTTGTCCCTATATCTATCAGTATGTTTGGCAGTACTTGCCCCTATGTCAATCAGAATGTTTGAAAGTACTTGTCCCTATGTCTATCAGTATGTTTGAAAGTACTTTTCCATTTATCTATCAGTATGTTTTGAAGTACTTGTCTCTATATGTATGTCTAATGTAGTATCTTTGAAAGTACATGTCCTTATGTTTATCAGTATGTTTGAAAGTACTTGTCCTATGTCTATCAGTATGTTTGGCAGTACTTGTCCATTTATCTATCAATATGTTTGAAAGTACTAGTCCCTATGTCTCACTTGTAATTGAAGAATTCCATCGGGACGTCTTGCTATTTACAGAGATCTGTTTTGACTAAACACAGATCTACTCGTCTCCTCTGATAGGGCGGAGTAAAGAAAGCCGATCTACCTTTACATTATATATCTGTGGATATGCCTAACACGTCACTGACATTGCCTTATGGCGAGGAACCGGACGTTAAATTGTTTTTGATTGATCAACAGAGCTTACATCCCTTTTATTATAACCAAGCTATAGGCAACACAATAGTAATTGCCTTAGTGAAGGGATCGACTTCTTGATCCATGGAGTGATCTTTACGGAGCGTGAAAGCACACTGTATTTAGTATGTACTGTCAGGCGTGGATTGATATCTCCCACTATTGGTTTGCCTTGAGATTTGAACTCGAGGACTTATAAAATGGTATCTGATAAAAAGTTATATCTCAGAGTTTTAATGACTATTTTATTGGAATAGGAAAATCCCTAGCTGATAAAATCCCTAAATCAAAAAAGTCTTTTTATGATTTCATTTCAGACAAAAGTAAAATCTCCAACACATGTGCTCTCTATCTAACCGATCAATATGAAATCATTAACATAATCCAATCTATAAAAAATACCTCGAGTGCAGGTTTCGATGAGTTATCGTCCATTCTTCTAAAAATATAATCTATTACTTAGCCAAACCTTTAGCAATTGTACTAAATCTAGGTATTATGAATGCTACATTTCCGAGTAAAATGAAAATTGCCAAAGTATGTCCGATTCATAAGTCAGGTCCTAGTAGCGAAATTTCAAATTATAGATCAATCAGTCTTTTAACTTGCTTCTCTAAAATATTTGAGAAAATTATTGCCAATAGAATGCTCTCTTTTATTGACCATCACAAAATCATTACTTCAGCCCAATATGAATTTAAGAAAAAGCACTCTACATATATGGCCCTATTAAACATGCATGATAGGGTGTCTAAAGCTATTGACAATAAAGAATTTTGTTTGGGTATTTTCATATATCTCTCAAAAGCTTTTGACACTTTAAACCAAGAAATATTACTTAAAAAAACTAGAATTGTATGGTTTTAGGGGAGTATTTAATACACTTCTAAAAAGTTACTTAACCAATAGACAGCAATATGTGGTATATAATAATTCAGAATCAAAATATAGAACTATTCAATGTGGTGTCCCACAAGGTTCAATATGGGGACCTTTGTTGTTTCTGATTTATGTCAATGACATATCCGAGATTAGTAAAATTCTTACCTTCATATTATTTGCAGATGATACAAATATTATCTGCACAAACCCTGATATTTTGAAACTAATGAATTCAACTAATACTGAACTCCTCTCCTAACACTCTCTGACTGGTTTAAAGCGAATAGATTATCCCTAAATATACAAAAAACCAATTACATGCTATTTGGGTATAAATATAAATATAACAATAACTCTGAAAATTTTCATATATGCATAGATGATATCAACATTTCTAGAATAGATAAGACTAATTTTTGGGAGAGATTCTTGATGAAAAATTATCTAATTTATTGTAATATTGTTTGGGGGAACGCTTCTAAAACCTTGCTCAACGAATTGATAGTACTCCAAAAACGAGCAATTAGAATAATTCAACATGCAGAGTTTCGTAGTCATACGAACAATATATTTGAAGAACTTAAAATTTTAAAGTTAAGTGATATTCATAAACATTGCTGTTGCGTATTTCTGTATAAAGTTATTCATAATAATATGCCTATATGTTACAACTATTCGTTGCTATTAAATAATGTTGTAAATTCTGTTTATAAATTTCGACAAGTTTCGGAATTTACTATACCATCGTTCAGAACCCTCTGTCGCGAAAAGTATATCGCTGTACAAGGCCCTAGATACTGGCTATCCCTTCCACCTAATTTACGATCATCTCCTTCCGTTAATTGTTTCAATATTAATCTTCGTCAGTACTTATTAAATAGTTATTAATGATACTGATCTTAAGTGTATAATTATGCCTACCTATTATCATTAATTTTCTTTATTCTGAATTTCTTTATTTCAATTCTTTAATTTCTACTTTATATTTTCGTTTTAAGTTCACCATGGTTCACATTTAAATTGTGCTCACTTATTGCATTTACTTGTTTGTTTGCATTGCTTGTGAACTGTACAGGGTTGAATGACCCTTTTTACTAATCTAAAAAAATAAATAAATTAAAACAAATAAATAAATACCTTTGAATATTTCATTTCCTGATATGTCAAGGACGACGGTATCTTGCTAGGTTCCATCCGTGACATGTATCTTGGGTCTGTCATATGCCAGAACTCAAGAGAGACAACTTTTAATAGAGTCAGCTGTCAGCTTCTAATGGAGTCAGCTGTTCCACATTGTACTAGCTTCAGCTTCTAACAGAGTCAGCTGTTCCACATTGTACCCGCTTCAGCTTCTAATGGAGTCAGCTGTTTCACATTGTACCAGCTTCAGCTTCTAATAGAGTCAGCTGTTTCACATTGTACTAGCTTCAGCTTCTAGCAGAGTCAGCTGTTTCACATTGTACTAGCTTCAGCTTCTAACAGAGTCAGCTGTTCCACATTGTACTAGCTTCAGCTCATCTTCATTGCAGATAAGCGAAGTACAAGAAGATGGGGCTTAGAGATCTCAAGAATTTCCTAAGTGGCTACAAAACCACTCTCAGAGTTTTCGTCATTCTAACCATCTCCAGTGAGTTCTTTAGTTTATTCCTTTCTTTCTAAAGTGCCCGATATCATCAACTACTATGTTGACACGTCAGTGTGATACTTTAGACTTTAAGGGTGATTATATCGACATGGGAGATAGGCCTACGTATAGATACTCCTGGAAACTATTTACTATTCACCATTTAAATGAGCTGAGCCAGTGTCTCGTTGGCAAGTTGTTTGGCAGCGGATCAGTAGGTGCAGGGTTAAAATCCAGTACTCTACCCGCCACTGCCCTGTTATTCGAGCTGGAAACTAACGTTAAATATGCTATACGTTTTCATCATTATCATCATCATCATCATCAACTTATTCTTCTTCTTCCCTTCAATCGCCAGTTTAAGCTTAAATTTTTTTGCCAGGTCGGTATACAAATAGACCTCTCCACTCCTCTGTACTATGTGCCATATCATCAGCCAATCTATTGATTTGTATATATCATCTATTGATTGATTGTTTTATTAAATGAATGAATGAATGAATGAAAGAATAAATAAATGAATTCTTGCTTATGTGCAGGATTTTGTGATGGACGCGCATGTGACTCATACTGTGACGTCAGCGATGTCCTTCACCCTGGCTTCTCCTGCAACGATTATCCCAACTTGTTCTGCTGCGGTAATAAAACTGTGCGCTACTGCTGCTCCGATGTTGTGATGGACGTGTCTGATGAGTACGGCTCCATCTGTCGATGTCCAGACTATCTGTGTAACTCTACCGGGTGAGCAATCAATCAATCAGTCAATCAATCAATCTATTAATAAATAGATTAATCAGTATCAGTATGATGATGCTGACGGTGATGATGATGATCATCATCTTCCCTTGAATCCCAGTTTAACGAGGGTCGGGATACAAACAGACTGTCTCAAATCCTCTCTGCCCTACACCACACCATCAGCCAATCCCCTATTTGAGACTTTTCCATTCGTTTACATTGTTGTAGCAATTTCTGGAGCCATGGCGCCCACCAACCGAATGCCCTTTCTGACATTGGCAATAAATTAATTATCAATCAATCAACTTAAAAAATCAATCACAATCAATCAATAAAGCAATCACAATCAATGAAGCACTCAAACGATCATCAATAAATTAATAAATCAATCAATCAATCAATTAAGTAATCCACCAACCAATCGGAATCAAACGAAGTAAAAATAAGAATTTAAAAGCATCCAAATACTTTCTTTCGATTTGAACTTGAATTGTGCAGTCTAGCTAAAAAGTGCAATATATAACTGCAAATTGATTAATTGATTGACTAAATTAATTAACGCCAAATTAAGTCTTTTACTTATTTACTTATTGATCCATCGATCGATCCATCGTTTGATTGATTGCTTGATTGATTATATCCTCATTAATTGATTTATTTATTTATTTAATGATTGCTTAATGTTTTTCGTTATTGCTGTATTGATTTATTGTTTGTGTGTTTGTTTGACTAATTTATTGATTTATCTATAGATTTTTAGATTATTGGTTTAATCTTTTGGTTAACTGATTTACTGATTACTTGATTGACTGATTTTTCGAATGACTGCTTGATTGATTGATTGATTGATTGATTGATTGATTGATTGGTTTACACGTATGATATAGCTGGGAGACAACTGTTGCTCTTATCGTCATGATTCTGTTCGGGGTGGGATTTGGTCTGTGTTGCTGTTACAAGTGTCAGGGTTCAAAGTCAAGCTGCCTCAGTCTAAAGAAGTCACTGAGAAGAGCAACGAACAGAACTCAGCGAACTGGTACGTGCAACAACAAGAACAACAACAACAACCAACAACAGCAACAACAATAAAAACTACTACCAATCATTCAGTGGAGTAATCTATCGACCAATCAATCGACCAATGAATCTATCTATCTCTCGACCAATGAATCAATCTATCTATCGATCAATGAATCAATCAATCTATCGACCAATGAATCAATCAATCTATCGACCAAAAATTTGCGACGATAAATCATATTTCTCTCTCTATACTTACACACACATATACACACACGCACACACACACACACACACACACACACACACACACATATATATATATATATATATATATATATATATATATATAATATATATATATAATATGATATAAAGTAGTTAATTGCTATACTTGAAGCTGAACGATAAACAAGCCTTCAACGTGACTCAATGCACATTATGATATAGACTTACACTTAGTCTGTTTGACTTGCTCCTCTAGACTAATAACTTTGTTTATATCATTCATGACCAGCAGCAACATCAAGCTCAGAAGCTCCAGTGAGGGAGAGCAGAGACGTAGAACCTGAGCCCCGTGAGGTCAGTCTCCCTCTCCAAGACTTCGATCTCGCTCCCCCCGCCTATGAGTTAATCGATAAGGACTTGCCCCGTTATGAGGATCTCTTCACTTCCCAGGTCACAGAACAAATCTATCCCGGGCTGGAAAACCCAGGGCTGGAAATCCCTAGTATGGAAAACCCAGTGTTAGAAAATCCAGGACTGGAAATGCCTGGAATTGAAAACCCAGTGTCAGTAAACCCAGGGATGGAAATCCCTGGAATGGAAAACCCAGTGTTAGAAAACCCAGTGCTGGATAACCCCAGCTTCGACTCCATGAACTCGCGTGACGAGGGTGTAGTTGTGAGAGGTGGGGGAGGAGAGAGCACAAATGAGACTGATCAACAGCAACAACAATTACAAACAACAACAACAGCAACGACAACAACAACAGATAGATAACACGCGGTGGGGAAGTAATATTACGATTATTCAGGAGAGAGGGGAGCTAGGTCCGCCTGAAGACATCCGTGGAGCATGTCCCCTACCCCCCTATAAGAGGCAGGAGCCAGTGTTAGAGGTGATAAGTGATAAGGGTTTATCTGTGATAACTTAGATGTGATAAGGATTTATCATTGATAACTGAGAGGTCATAAGGGTTTATCATTGATAGCAGAGAGGTGATAATTGATTTTCTGTGATAGATGAGAGGTGATAAAGGTTTATCTGTGATAACTGAGATGTGATAAGGATTTATCATTGATAACTGAGAGGTCATAAGGGTTTATCTGTGATAACTATGAGGTGATAAGGGTTTATCTGTGATAACTGAAAGTTGATAAGTGATAAGGGTTTATATGTGATAACTGAGATGTTATAAGAGCCTATCATTGATAACCGACACTGCAGAATTATGATATCTTAGTATTGTACCATCAGAGTAGATGGTTGTCAATGTTCTATGAAGAAGATTATCGTAAGAGGCGACTAACAAAGAAGAACGAAAGAAAATCAGTAACGGGAAGCATTGCATTTGATCCCTTTTTGACGTGTTTTGATTTATGCCATTATTTGGCCATTAGCCATTATTTTGTTAATATACATATATTATTGGCTATTATGCAGGGGCTGCTGGAGGCGAATCCAAAATGTCCAAAATCATTAAAATCTGTCCAGCCGTTCTTGAGTTATAAGCGCTCTTACGAACACGACTTTGTTTTATATATTAAGATATGTATATATCTTGATTTGTTTCATACTTACCCTATATTTAAATTCCTTGCCATTTTGAAATTTTTAGATACATCCCTATTATGGCTCTTTTGTCTGAGCAACTTGTTATGCCTGTATATTTATTTATTAATGTGTGTGTTGTCGGTATATGTAAAATGTGTGTCGATTAAACAAATAAAGAGTTTTAAATTGAAAAGAGGAATTAAACTAACTTAACTAATTAACTAACTAACTAAGAACATAACACCTGAGGGAGCTCTGTCGAGTTTTAATTGTTGAATAAATTGCGAGGAGAGATGATTTAGCAGAGAGATTTGTAGCAGAGGCAGATCAGATGAGAGTTGAACCTACGACCTCAGGTTTCAAGCAAGCACACTGCAGACTCAACTAAAATTGCAGATTGTAAAAATATCTACATATCCAATCTATACTGATCTCAATCTAACATTACGTCCAAAGCATAAATTCCTGAAGATCTTGTTCCTGTTCAGAAAGGAAATGAGACGATATCATCGGTGATCTCATCGTCTATGTCAGACTACGCTTAGGAATATATGCCTTGATGATATCGTCAAGGGAATCAGTGATCAAATTTAGTTCTGTCGAGCTCATCAAATATTAATTAATTATCTGCAATTAGTGGTTTAACCATTAGTGGTTTTAGCACGCAGTGGTTTTACCACGTATTGGTTTTACCACGTAGTGGTTTTACCATTTTGTGGTTATACCAAATAGTGGTTTTACCATTTTGTGGTTTTACCACGTAGTGGTATTACCAGTATGCTATAAAGGCGTCTCATACGAAACAAGCAAGCTCAAACATTTAACCCACTCATGTCCTCTCACACAGCGTCCTCGATGTTGTCTTAGACTCTGACGACTCTCGTGATCTCACGGGTGACGGACATGGAACGGGAACCCTTGGGACCTCCCTGGACGACAGTCACCGAGCTGTCTGACTGGTGTCCACATCTTCTCTCGCACTCCTCCAGCAGCTGATGTGCCTTGCGGTACTTGTTCATCGTGATGGCCACAACCTCCTCTGCCTCCTCTAGCTGACGCTTCAGTGCCTTGATCTTCTGGTTGAGGGCGTTGACCTGCTCGTTCAGCTCCGCGGCGATCCTTCTATCCTCGTCCGACTGAGTCTTGGACTCCTGCAGGAGACGTAGCAGCTTCCTGTTCTCTGCCGCCAGGTCACGTGCTTTCCTTTGCTCCGCCTCTAACTCCGCCTCCAACTCACGAAGCTAAAAATAGAATTGTAAAAAAATCTATAATTATTTTAGTTTAATTGTCAAGTATTGCAGATATGAGTAGCATGATTGACTTTTTGGAAGTATAATATTTCAGTGATGCAGTATTCAGAAATACAAAGAATAAAGAGACGGATTTCAAGCTTTGATGTGAATGTGAATAATATTACTTTCAACTATATAAAAATACTTGTATTTCAATGTTTTAAGATGATATCAATACACAAATATTTTTTTAATTGCACTTCTATTATCTTGCGGCTAAATGTACAACATGACCTTATAGTCTTATATTCTGCAACGTTTATACTATTGAACATGGTCAGGGAAAGTGGGGAAACATTTTAAAGAAAAAGCAGAATAAAGCAAAGAGCAGCAATGACTCCATTTTGTTAACATTAGTACAACTACAAATATTATTCAGTAAACAATTGCATCGAAGTTTATCTATACATATATAGATAGACTTCAATGGGTTCGAATCCCAGCCGCGCTGATCTGAGAATAAAATCTCGGAAATTCACCGGACTGGTTTTACAGAAAAATGGTCTAAATTGCCTAATGGTTTAAACATGTGGTAGTAAAAGTGATAGATTTCAACGTAGCTGATCATTTCACTATAATGTGTGTTATGTTATTATCATCTCACTCACCCTGGCCTGTAGCTTATCGACGAGCTTCTTGCCCTCTCTCAGCGCGAACTGCTCAGCCTGCTCCAGCCTGACCGTCACCTGACGTATCTCCACCTCCAGCTGCTTCCTCGCCGCCTCCGAGTGGCGGTAGTTCTCCTGCTCCACCCTCAACTCCTCGGTCAGGCGAGCCAGCTCGTTCTGTAGCCTATCTCCCCTCTCTTCTGCCGCCCTGCGAGCATTCAGAGCTTCGTCTAGGTCAGCCTGAGACAAGATATCAATCAATCAATCACTTAATCAGTCAATCAATGAATCAATCAATCAATCACTGCTAGTTCACTGATAATTCACTGATATATCGTAATTTATTGTGTACTGTATTGTCTTTCCCTATATTATTTTACATTATATTAAAACACTGCATCGTTTCATATCGTATCATATCGCATCGAATCGTATCGTATGGTGTCATACCGTGTTGTATGGTATCATATCATATTGTATGGTATCATATCATATCGCACTGTATGGTATCATATCATATTGTATCGTATCGCATCACATCGTATCGTATAGTGTCGTGTTGTATTGTATCGCATCGTATTGTCTAACCTGTAGCGCTGCTAGGTCGCCCTCGTGTCTGCGTCTCTCTGCCTGGATGTTGTTGATCGTCACCGTCAGTTCACTGACCCTAGTGCTGGTCTCTCCTAGCTCTAACTCTGCATTCTTACGTGCTCTCTCTGACTGCACAATCAATCAATCAATGAATCAATCACTGTCAGTTCACAGACCCTAGTGCTGGTCTCTCCTAGCTCTAACTGTGCGTGCTTACGTGCTCTCTCTGACTGTACAATCAATCAATCAATCACTGTCAGTTCACAGACCCTAGTGCTGGTCTCTCCTGGCTCTAACTCTGCGCGCTTACGTGCTCTCTCTGACTGCTCAATCAATCAATCAACAACTGCTAATTGCTTGCTTGCTTGATTTCTTGCTTGGCTGATCTATCGAGTAATTGATTGACTGATTGATTAATTGATGCAATGTGCATGAACCCATTAAATGAATTAATTTAAAAAGCTGGTAAAGCTAATGTTAATGTCAGTTCCCTCCCTCACTTGAAAGCGATGTCAGTGACGGTCGAGCCCAGGATTTGAACCCAGCACATATTGATCCACGGTCGAGTGTCTTACCGACATCGCCACGGGGTCCAGCCAGTTACTAATGTTAACATCGTTCCATATAGAGAATCAAACAGTTTGAGCTAGTTGTTTCTGCACAGCGCGTAGAACTGAAGCTGTTTATAACTACGACAATATTTTGATCTGCTAGAGATGTAAACATGACAAACGTTTTCTAGCAGAGCCCTGAGATCTTCGAGTTCAGCCTGAAGGGCTATGCGCTTCCTCTCCAAGAGTGCTGCCGCTTGGCGAGCATCGTTACCTGAGCGTCTCTCTTCCTCTATGACCAACTCTAGCTCCTGTCAATCAACCAATCAATCAATCTATCAATCAATCAATTAATTAATCAATCAGTCAATCAAACTATCTATCAATCAATAGATCAATTGGTCGACCCTCAATCAAGCAATCAATAAATTAGCCAAAGAATGGTATACATTTTTGACTTAAAATTGTTTTATTTATTTATTTTTATTTTTTTAATTTTTGTAAGATTTGTTTATTGTGAGAAATTTACGTCAATGTTGTTTTAAATACTTCCAACTCAATCTCACTGCAGCCATAACGTCTAATTGCTTTGATTTGTTACCATGCGAAAGAGACTCATAATTAAAATTCCTCGGCTCGTTTCGTTGCTGATGTCCCTACAGTGAGTTTTAAATGTTCGTACAAACCTTGATCCTGCCCTGAATGGCTTTGTTGCCCTTTTGTAGATCAGCATTGGTTCTGTTGAGCGTCTCAATCTGTATCTCAAACTCTCTCAGATCTGTCTCGTACTTCTTCTTGATGCGTCCAATCTCTGACTTGTACTTAGCCTCGATCTCCACTATAGTTCGCTGTAGTTCCTCTATAGCTCGCTGACTGCTCTTACTGTATCAATCAATTAATCAGTCCATCAATCAGTCAATCAATCTCTGACTTGTACTTAGCCTCTATCTCCACAATAGTTCTTTGAAGCTCTTCTATAGCTCGCTGACTGCTCTTACTATATCAATCAATAAATCAATCAATCAATCAGTCAATCAATCAATCAGTCATACACTCAATCAGTCAATCAATCAATCAGTCAATTAGTCTATCAATCAGTCAATCCACCGGTCTAATATTAGATAGGTACGACATAATCATTGTAGACATCGTTGTTTCTCAGTGACAAAGCTTATGAGGGACTTTCAGGATTTCTAGCCCTATCTACCTAACTACGCAAGATATCTGGCTACAATTCTACACGCGTACGTAAACACGTGCGTTATCACGTGATAAACTAAAGTCAACGTTACCGTATGTTGTCTATCTCATCATCTTTCTCTCTCAGTCGTCTCTCCATGTCGGCTCTCAGCTGGAGCAGCTGATTGTTGGCGGCCTCCAGGCGACTCAGTGCGTCCTTGAGAGCGTCCTGAGCGTCCGCCAGCTCTCCGGCGAGTCCCTCCTTGTCCGCCTCCAGCTGAGCCTTGATGGACGTCAGCTCCGTGACCCGGTGAGAGAGGTCCTTGTTCTGAGAGAGAGCCTCTCTCAGGGCGTCTGTGAAATAACGGTATTTACTTATAACTAATTGTAAGGTTGTATATAAAGGCATTTACTTACAAATAACTAAGAGAGTGTATTACTAGAGTAGGGGTAACGTCATTAAGTTTTAAATGACAGATCCTGAGGTGAATTGAATCCTCGAGAGTTCGAATCCCAGCCGCGTAGATTTAAGAGCAAAATCTCGGACATTCACTGGACTGGTTATGCGGAAAATGGTCTAAATTGCCCAACGGTTTAAACACGTGCTACTAAACGTGATAGATATCAACACAGTTGATCATCGCAACTAACAAAACTCTGGCCCCAAACTATGGCTACCCCAATTTCAGTGCAAAAAATCTTCAGTAACGAATAAAACTTAACTAAAAAGTACTTCTACATCAAGTCACAAAGCTCAGTTCCTAATGCTTTCTGAACCACAAGTCTACCTACGGAGACTCTCTGGCAGGATTTGAACCCACGACCACTTGTGTGCTGCCTTTCTTTTCCCGCACCTACGATTACAAGTGTTGCTTGCACACATCGGTGCGCAGAAGTGCAAACTACTAAAAATAACAACATTTAGAGTGCTACAATCATCAATGACAACATCGAGCACTATAGAGAGAAAATCAAGTCGGCGAGCAAAAAGAAGGTCCAAAAACGGTGCAAACTCCAAAATCCAGAGAGCAGTCCATATGCACTACAACTACTTGATTACAAGACAAGCACGCTATCCACTCGACCACGCCACATACCCGAAAGTTGTTTGTTTTCCCTGACGAGGGCATCATTGCGGTCCTGGAGCTCCTTGAGGGCGACCCTGAGCCTGGCGAGCTCGGCGAGTAGGCGCTGGTTCTCCCCCGAGGCGTTGCCGAGGTCTACCGTCAGCTCCTCGACACGTCGCTGTAGGTCCCCATTGGCGTGCTCAGCGTGCTTCAAGCGCTTCTGTAGCTCCGCCAGGTTAGCATTGGCCTGCGAGATAACACGGGATAGGAGTGTGATAACAGTGTGATAACAGTGTGATAGCAGTGTGATAGCAGTGTGATAACAGTGTGATAACAGTGATAACTGATTGATAGCGTAGTGATAACTGAGTGATAACAGTGAAAATATATTGATAACAGAGATATAAGTGATAACTGAGTGATAAGATAATGGTACATAGTGATGGCTTCGCAATATAGGCTGGAGCCAGTGGCGACGTCGGTAAGATATTCGACTGCGGATCAGTATGTGCGGGTTCAAATCCTGACATCGCTTTCGAGAGAGGAAGCTGACGTTAACATTAGCTTAACCAGCTTTAGCTTTACAGTGTTAGCATTGTAATAGAAGTGCCACATAGCAATAAGAGAGGCGATCTAGAGTGATACCCCAGCGGTAATACAGTGCTACTGGGCTCGCCAGTCACTGACATCGCTTTCAAGTGAGAAAACTGACGTTAACCTTAGCTTTACCAGCATTTGCTTTTACTCAAGTGATAGCACAGCTACAGATGATAACATAGTGATAACGACGTGATAACGGAGTGATAAGAGCTGATCAGATTACTTGATAATCAATACTTACAGTCTCCAGTTCTACAGTCACATCTCTAAGCTCTATCTGCAGTTTGCTCTTCTCTTTCTCCAGTTTGTTGGCTCTATTCCTAGCCTGATCTGCCAAGTCCTCGAGCTCAGCAAGACGTGCTGTGAACTTACGTCTGAGGCACAAATACATCATCAGCAACTACAAGTTAGTTATACACGAGAATAACTATAGACTTCTGTCTCAATATCATTAAGAAATATGCTCCGATATATGACTAACGGAAGATAGCAATGAGTGGAGGCGTTATATACCATGGACCTGCCAGTAATCAGTGCACTGAGAGTGAGAGAGAGAGAAATATGGTTAACCTTCCATTGGCCCATACGAATATTAATCACATACTGACTGAGCTGGGCTTTGAATCCAGGCCACTTGCATTGGGTGCGATACTCTTGCGCCGTCCCCTGAGTCTTAACAAGGGTTTTACATTAAACTGCTAAATGATGAGTAATAATAATAATAATACTAATAATAATAATAATAACACGTATTATAGTGAAATGATCAACTATGTTGATATCTATCACTTTTAATACCACATGTTATATACGTTAGGCAATTTAGTCCATTTTCCGTGTAGCCAGTCCAGTGAATGTCCGAGATTTTACTCTCAGCTCAGCGCGGCTGGGATTCGAACCCACGAGAGTTCGATTCACCTCACTGTCTGTCATTTAAAACTTCATGACGTTATATACACCCTTAACCATTGCGCTATTGAGACATACAGAACAGTCGTACTAATTTTAGTTATATACATCGCTACGACAATATCTCTACTGTAATGAAGATAAAAAAGCTGGTAAAGCTAAGGTTAACGTCAGTTTCCTCACTCGAAAGCGATGTCAGTGACGGGTGAGCCCAGGATTTGAATCCCGCACATTCTGATCGGCGGTCGAGTATCTTACCGACGTCGCCACTGAATCCAGCCAGTTGAGTCGTTTCGAAGCTTCTGAGCTTATTGTTAAGCACGTAGACGTCTCGAAGCTTCTGAGCTTACTGTTAAGCACTCACCTGGTTTCCTCCAGCTCCTCTGTGATGACGACGATCTCTTTGTCGTACTTGCTCTTGATCGCCTGGTAGTCTGCCTGGGCGCGCCCGAGCTGAGCCCTCAGTCCCCCTGCCGACTCCGTCTCCTCGTCCAGGCGTGCCGTCAGGTTGTCGAAATCCACCTGCAGGTTAGTGAGCTGAATCTGAAGCTGAGCCCGGATCTGAAAGAGCGAGAAGATGAGATAAATACTCTGAATAAATCAAGTCTTCATTTCTAAAGATTGTCGCAGAAAATAGATTAGACTTGACACTTTCTATATCAAAACGGTGACGGTTTGTTAATTGAATGATTGATGGATTGATCGATTGATTGATTGATTGATGGATTTATTGATTGATTGATTGATTGATTTATTGATCGACTGAGTGATTAATTGATCGATTAGTTGATTGATTGATCGATTGATTGATTGATCGCTCGATCGATCGATAGATTGATTGATGATTGATTGATTGATCGATTGATTGATTGATTAATCGATTGATTGATTGATTGATCGATTAGTTGATTGATTGATTGATTGATTGATCGATCGATTAGTTGATTGATTGATCGATTGATTGATTGATTAATTGACAGCCACACACCCTGGACTCCTCATCAAGGCGGGACTTGGCATCATCCAGCTGCTGCTGCAGAAGGACTTTGATCTTAGAGAGCTCAGCGTTAGCCCTGTCCAGCTCCTGGACTTGTCGATGAAGTTCGAAGTTCTCGTGGGAAAGCTTGGCCTTGAGTCCATTCAAGTCCTGGTTCTGCCTCGTCAGCTCTTCCACCTGGGCCTTCAGTCTCCGGATCTGATCCTCGAGTCCGTCCAGCTTGGACTCCGCCAGAGCCTGGGCGATAAATTGATGTGTTTACATTCGTTACTAAAGATGTTAATAGAGACCTTATTCTGCCGCAAATAAAGGCATTAAAATAAAGCACAAATAATAGTTTAAAAAACTATAAATGTTTTTAATCATTCGTAAGGTAGGTAGGTAGGTTGTAGTGTGTTTAACGTCAAGGTTCAGAAGCACAAGGCTTAATTCTCTTCAAGACGACTCGACACACTCGAGCTAGCGTCACAAAGATTAAGGTAACAACAGTAAATTACTGTCCTGGTAGTGACAAACTAAAATTGTTAAAAGTGTTTACAGCCGTTACAAAAGATATTAACATTGACCTTAGTCTGCCGAAATAAAGGTATTGAATAAAGCATAAATAAAAAAATACTATTAATGTCCTTAATCATGAGTGCATAAATTTCGATATTAATAAATAAATATATATAAAGGTACAATACAAAAAGATGGCTAAGTTTGTGAATATAGAATAAATAAAAAATTCCAAAATATGAACTTGATTTATATTTATTTATAATTATTATGATAATAATTTACAATAATATTACTTTAAAAGTGCTAGATAAGGCTGGCATAAATAGGCAGTTGAGAAATAGCATTATACTAAGCTAAGCGACGTTAATGTCAACGCTAACTCCTAAATTATCTATCAATATAAAGGCATGCAGTTCGTGGCTGAACACACACTTTGTGAACTCAGCACTGGATTCTAAGCCTATGTAATGAGAAGTAAGGTATAATATCATCATCATCATCTTCCCTTGAGTCCCAGTTTAACTAGGGTCGGGATACGAATAGACTGTCTCAAATCCTCAAACCCGGACACAACACAGGGAATGTAAGTTATAATATAAAAGCAACAAATGAATTAGTTTGAAGAAATGCGAGATATTGAAATGTTCGCTATATGCTGACCTTGCCCTTGTTAGCGGCCTCTAGCGAGGTGCTCAGTGTCTCTATCTCCACCACATAGACTTGTCTCTCCTTCTCGCTCCTACACACATTTCATAATTATATGTGACAACCGACATCCATGACAACATAGAGTGCTCAACGATCGGCATTCAGTCTTCTTTATTAGCAGAAATTTACTGCATTGTCTGTCTATTGAATGTCTTAATAGCGTAGGAGTAACGTCGTGAAGGTTTAAATGACAGATCCTGAGGTGAATTGAACTCTCGTGGGTTCGAATCTCAGCCGCGCTGATCCGAGAGTATATCTCGGACATTCACTGGACTGATTGCACGGAAAATGGTCTAAATTGCCTGTCGTGAACAGCCTTGCTGCCTGTTCGTCCGCGAGCAGTTGTCTACTTCTGGACTCGCTCGCCGGTCGGCAGTGCTTCGAGACGGCAGCTTTTTCGTCGAATGTTTTACTAAGGGTACCGCTTGTCAGGAGAAACCGAGTTGCTGCGTCTTCGGATGATACTTCTTTCCCGGTATCATCCGTCTCGATAGGCCTTTCTCGTTCATTTCCGACTGAGTAGGCCAAGGTCCAACCCCCCTTGCCTACTTCGTAACTGGGTTCTCGGGAACCCGGTGCACAGCGTCCTCGCTGGCCCGAGTCGGGAGTATAACGTCTCACGTCTTCTACGTCTTGTACTCCACGTCTTCTACGTATTTAGGCGACGACGGTTGAGTTTCTGCCATGCTCCCTTGGTAGATTCTATCCCGTGATATTCGTGGTTCTCGGGGCGAAGTGATATGGTGACCCGAACCGGGAGTGGAGGCGTCTGCTATATATTTTGGGCGATTACGGTTTGATTTTCTACCCTGCTTCCTAGTTTTACAAACTGGTTGTAGTAGATAATTATATGATTGATTGTTTAACTGCGACGAACTTTATTCTTCTTTACCCTATTAAAACTTCCCTATATCCTTTTTAGACTTATTCTCCCCTATCCTTTTAACATTGGCCTATCCGTAGTTCCTTCGCTCGCCGTTGCTGAAGCGTGTAATGACCTTTCGTTTAGTGCGGTGAAATTCGTATATAGTCCACTGATCGGTTGTATTCCCGCTTCTGCATCCTGTTAATACAGGTCTTCCCGTAGTTCCTTCTCTCGTCCATCGTTTCTGAAGGTGGTACAATGGCTTCCGTGTAGTCACTATGAAATTCGTGGATAGTCAACTGGTCATTAGCTATCCTGCTCTCGCCTGCAGGGACGAACTCCATCCAGGCGCTTAGCAAATACCTGCAGAGACGAACTCCGTCCAGGCAATGCCGTCGGTAGCTTCCCGCCTGCAGAGACACACTCGACCCAGGCGCTTATCAAATACCCGCAGAGACGGACTCGACCCGAGTAATGCCGTGGACTACCAGCCTCTTACCTGGGCCTACCCAGGGGAACACCGGACTCTCTCGCCTCCAATAACCTTTCGAGGCTTGGGAAACTAGCCAACCTGAGAGGCCCCCTTACCTATCCGTAGGGAGTCAGTAAGAGGAAGGATCATTGAGACTCGATCCTTTATGAGTACTACACGTTGTACACCGTATAGCCCCACCGGAGCCGCCCTCCTGAGAACCTACTCAGACGAACCAAGTAGGCCCCAGGCCCCAATTTGTTTCTACTGTATCTCGCTTCTCCTTATATACACCGCTGTCGATCGGTGTCAAACGCTTCTCTCGAATCACAGCGCTTCTTCGATTAGCTAATTTACGACGCAGCTGCGTCACTTTGGAAATACCCTTCGTAATAATAATAATCTAGCTATACTCGACTCTAATTTCGGCTTTTATCTTCTATTATAAATCTTTGGAAAAACCCTACGTCATGTATTATTTTTAAATAACTGCTGTATAATATTTGCTCTCTACCTATAATATATATTTCTTAATATATTAATTGTGAACAAGGCGTGTTCATAACATTGCCTAACGGTTTGAACATGTGGTAATAAAGTGATGGATAGCAACAGAGTTGATCATTTCACTATAATGCGTGTATACTTTTGACTGGTATTGTTGTGTGCTGACCAATCGACGAAACGATATTGTCACTCTTAATTACTAAAATCAATTTCAACGACACTTTTTTTAAGAGCAAGTACAGCATTAAATGAGCCAGACTGCAAGAAATGACACTACGAAAATAGATAACGGAATAGATATTGGTATTAACTCAAGAGACCATTTGTGCTTTTTATGATCCAACTCCGGTCAGATACTTCAACTTGCCGCGATAAATTATAAATTATAAATTAAATTAAATTATCAATTATCAATTTTAATTTAATTTAATTTAATTATAAATTATAATTAAATTAAATTAAATTATAAAATATAATTATAATTAAATTAAATTAAATTAAATTATAAATTATAAAGCGGAGAGACTTGGCCTTGTTTCTGTTGAGATGCTCAAGCTGGTCGGTGAGCTCATTGATCGTGTCCTGATATCTCTTCCTCTGACTCGCCTCGGCCGTCTCGTGTTCTATCACAAACAACTCAAAGTCTTTCTTCAGCTTCTGAATCTCCTGCTCTCGTCTCCGGGAGATCTCGGACTGTGCGGAGCTTAGTCCATCCGCTTCCTCCAATCTCTCGTGGAGAGAGTCCAACTGATAGGTCACTTCTGAGAGTTCCTTCTCAGCCTAGCAATCAATCAATCAATCGATCAATCAGTCAATTAATCAATACATCTATCAAATCTGTTTGACTGAATACTGGGCAGCTTTGCTCATCCACCAGCAATTCTCACAGCAGCTACAGCTGCTGTAGCTGCTGCAGCAGCTGTCACACAGCTGCAGTACGTAGCTTCTCACAGCTGCTACAGAGCCGCTATACAGGCTCTACAACAGCTGCCACACAGCTGCAGTAGCGGCTATACATCTCTTACAGCTTCAGTATCTCAGCTTCAGTTGCTGCCACAGCTTCAGTTGCTGCCACAGCTTCAGTTGCTGCCACAGCTTCAGTTGCTGCCACAGCTTCAGTTGCTGCCACAGCTTCAGTTGCTGCCACAGCTTCAGTTGCTGCCACAGCTTCAGCTGCTGCCACAGCTTCAGTTGCTGCTGCCACAGCTTCAGTAGCTGCCACAGCTTCAGTTGCTGCCACAGCTTCAGTTGCTGTCACAGCTTCAGTAACTGCTGCCACAGCTTCAGCTGCTGCCACAGCTTCAGCTGCTGCCACAGCTTCAGCTGCTGCCACAGCTTCAATAGCTGCCACAGCTTCAGTTGCTGCTGCCACAGCTTCAGCTGCTGCCACAGCTTCAGTTGCTGACACAGGAGCTGTTCCTGTTGTGCCTAAAAGTTTTTCAGACTCCCTAAGGTCGCGCTAGGGCTTCCTGTAACTCTATTTATGAATACACTTTTACTTGAAGAGCTAGGGCTTCCTTTAATTATATTTGTGAATAAACTTTAAATTGTAGCAGATTGTACACGATTCAGAGGCGTCACCCCCCCCCCCCCCACTAGAGCAATGATACATGCTTCCTATGTCGCCTGGCTCACCATGCGCCCTCTTTTCACATCCCTTCAGACTTTTTCAAAGATGCAATTTGCGTCATTGTTGATACTATGTGAACGTCCCTGACTAGCCTGTACTGTATTGCACAATGTATAGCAGTGCATTGTACCAGATTGTACTAGAGTGCACACTATTGTACTAGATTGTACTGCATTGCAAAAAGCTGGTACTGGATTATACTATATTGTACTGGATTATAGCCCTACTAGTTTATGCTGGGTTGTACCAAACTGCTTAAAATGCACTTAATGGTATGGGATTATTTAAGCTGGGCTGGATTGTACTAGATTGTACTAGACTGTATTAGATTGTACTAGATTGTACTAGACTGTATTAGATTGTACTAGATTGTAGTAGACTGTATTAGATCGTACAAGATTTTACTAGATTGTACTAGATTGTACTCACTCGTATACGACCAGCCCTCTCTCGCTCAGCGGCTTCTTCCAGCTCTCTGATCTTGTTCTGTGTGACGCCAAAACATTTGTTTAAAATTTAACAAATTAAATCTCCAATCAGTTATCGTACGTGATGTAAATAATGTTAATAAATCTATTTTAATTAATCAATTAATAATAAGGTTCAGGAGATCTGCAAAAAACCAAGCAACTAACTAAATAACTTACGGCGACGATATCGCTCTGATCTTCGCTTCATAAGATCAGCGATAAATGCCCAAATTTTCAGACGTTTATAACCATCGATTAGTTCATACATGGACCTCAGTATATAATATATATAATATATATATATATATATATATATATATATAATATATATATATATATATATATATATATATGTATATTATAATATACAAAGGTCATTGATTCATAGCAGTCGTCTTTATTATGCCTCAAACTTCCACAATAAATATCGCAGTTTAAACACGTATTTAATATCAGTAGGGGCCTACTGAGGTTACTTCGTTACTTTTCTCAGTGGGCCAACATTACTTCATCTGTAAATTAGAGGTTGATGTGACCAGATAGCGTTGCTGTGGAGCCTTGATTCTTGACGTCGTGTAGTCCTATTAACAAAATATGCCGAACATCTATCTTTGCAACTCAAAAATTCCTATTTTTCTATATATGTAAAACACCTCCATTTTTATAGAAATTCTACAATTAAATGCAATTAATTATTCGAATCTTCCAATAATACTCCGTAATTAACTAGTGACCACTATTCTTGACTCAAAACCACTACTCGGTGACTAAAAACTACTATTCGGTGACTATAAACCACTATTCGGTGACTACAAACCTCTATTCGGTTGGCTGAGGCAGGTGACATGCCTCTGTACACCTGATAGTGTCTCATGTGCTTAACAGTCGACGAGTCTACAGGTTCATCGATATCAGAGGTCGATGAGACCACCGTCCTACAATCAATCAATCAATCAGATAAGGCAACTGGTTCATCTATATCAGAGGTCGATGAGACCACCGTCCTACAATCAATCAATCAATCAAATGAGTCCACTGGTTCATCGATATCAGAGGTCGATGAAACCACCGGCCATCAATTCATCATTCAATTTATAAATTGATTGATTGATAAATTTATCAATCAATCAATTCATCAATCAATCAGTCTATTAACCAATGAACCAATCAATTCATATATCGCACATACATCTCTCATACAAGTGACTTTAAACCTCATCACATAATGTGCCAATTTTATGCTTGGCTAACTCTTTTGGTTCATTTCGACACAGAAATAAAACATGGTTTATCCTTTCACTGACCCTGTAGCTGCCCTTTCCTTGCATCTATTCTTCTCTCTCTCTCTCTCTCTCTCTCTCTCTCTCTCTTCTAATCTCGATCTAGTCTTTTATCTCTTGTTGTCGGCAAGAGACAGGTCCAAGGTTCATCGTTTTACTCGCAGTCAGTTTTCACACCCTGCAAGAGCACTCCATTGACCAACACAAGGCAATCACAAATTCCTAGCCATTGACTAGCTTTAGGTAACATTTAGCTTGAATCTAGGACCTATCTAGGGTCTATCTAGGGCCTTTCTAGGGCCTATCTAGGGCCTATGGCGTCTGTGGCTGTTTCCCAATTGCATTTCTATTTTCAAGTTTAGTCGCCTCTTATAAGTGGCGTCTCCCCATTCCCCCGCTTTTGGCCTATGACACAAAAAACAACTCAGTGGGGTACCGTACACCCTGAGTTTGATTTTCAGCTACCCCCGGAGAATTTCGTGACGCAACTGCATTCATCGCTTATATGGTCGCTGCCTCTTACGTCACGTGCAGTTAATTATGTTAATGAGTTGTAAAACTTGTCGCATGTTCAACGGTAATTAATTGAGATAATTAAGACACACCTTCTTACTGTGCGCTTTACCACCGTGGATGATTCGTTGGACATCTTTCTGTTTTATAACAAATTCTGATAAAGAGGTATTTAATAAAATGTGTAGCTACAAAGTCTACTTGAAACAGGCTTTCGTTACAGACGTTTCTAACTTAGTCACTAGTAGAGGCTTCAATTACTAAACAAATTATCGACGTATTTGTTTAATCAATTATCACGTTAATTGCCTAATCAATTAATTAACTAGTGGTCTAAAGCACACGATGGTAAGCCAGTAAGAGAGCGCCTGTAGGTGGAGATAGAGTGAGAGAAGTATTCGCTAGATGGCCAGGCTAGAGTTAGAGGAGTATTCGCTAGAGGGCCAGGTTCATCCTGGAATGCTGCTGCCTCACTTGGTATAACTCCTTGCAGCCCACACCAGGCTATCTTCTTCTAGGGCTTCCTTTCATTTGTTTATGGTAGGTGCCGTACAGTTACACCACCGTAAAGATTTAGCGCCGAGCTCATCACACGATGAAAATGTCAAAGACATCTCTAGCGGAACTTATAATATCGAGCAGTTCTGCACTGTCAGAACGCATATTTGTCAGAATGCATATTTGTCAGAATGCATATTTGTCAGAATGCATATTTGTCAGAAAGCACATTTGCCAGAATGCATATTTGTCAGAATGCATATTTATCAGAATGCATATTTGTCAGAATGCATATTTGTCAGAATGCATATTTGTCAGAATGCATATTTGTCAGAAAGCACATTTGTCAGAATGCATATTTGTCAGAATGCATATTTATCAGAATGCATATTTGTCAGAATGCATATTTGTCAGAATGCACATTTGTCAGAATGCATATTTGTCAGAATGCATATTTGTCAGAATGCATATTTGTCAGAATGCACATTTGTCAGAAAGCACATTTGTCAGTGCAGGCGGAATAGAAAGCGAGATCCATAACGGCGCCGACCATTAACCAGGATATGTCAGCGATGAATTTGTCATTAATAACTTGGATTGCTCAAGAGCAGCACCAATCGTAGCAGTTGTCACGTGAGTCAAGCAATTTTTTGTAGTTCCAAGTGGGAGAGTTAAATCTAAGGTAACTTTTGCGTTGCTTACTTTCATTTAACTCAAGATGTTGAGATGTTAACTCATAAAAGTTTAACTCAACTTTTGCCCATCACTGCTTTATGTAGTCGATATAACTGACTGTAAGTGTGGAAGCCTCTGGAGAACTTATGCAGCTATTGACGAGCAATTCTTTCTTTAACACTGTAAGTTTGTACTTAGTACAACTTTTATATCGATATAATTTTAATTATCTTTAAAAGTTTTTCTGCACTGCATTTGAATCTGTGCTAAATTTCGCATCAAGATTTCCAGAGGTTGGATCTTGTTTAAGGGAAGCCCTATAAGTTCTACACTTAGGCCTCACATAGGCCTCAAGAAGTCTGAAGCCTGTAATCGTGATTTCTCATCCCTGCTCCACTCTGTCTGCCTGTAAGATGTAGACTCCAATCTCCTAATACATCCTCCCACCAACATTAAAACTACCCACGAGGTACTCAAGCTTTTAATAAACACTGATAAATTCCATTTTATCTAATACTGTACTACAGCTAACTAAACTTGTCAGTACACATTAGGCCTATATTGTCAGCGTAAAGATTATAAAAAAGCAGGGAATTATTAGTATGATTTTACTGTTTGTACTGCTTGTACTGATTGTAATCATTGTACTGATTAAACTACTTATACTGATTGTACTGATTGTACAGCTTGTACTGATTCTAGATTAAACTACTTATACTGATTGTACTGATTGTACAGCTTGTACTGATTCTAGATTAAACTACTTATACTGATTGTACTGTTTGTACTGATTCTAGATTAAACTACTTATACTGATTGTACTGTTTGTACTGATTGTACTACTTAAACTATTTTTACTGATTGTACTGTTTGTACTAGAAGAAGGTTGACAACAACGCAGTTGTTAAATTAAGTTCACATTGATGTTAGAAGTCTTCCACATCACTGCACTGCGCGGTGCATGCCGGGATATCTGACGTGAACAAGTTATACCACTCCATGCACAGCATATGAGTGACTAATAAAAAGTGCACAATGTGTGGGTGTAATTAACTAGCTCTGACATTATATTCTGTAATTCCACTTCATTATGTTGATAACTATCAACGTAAAATTGCGGTCGAATATCTTACCGACATCGGCAAGATATTCGACCGCGATCAGTATGCGAGGGCTTCAAATCCTGGGCTCGTCCGTCACTGATATCTCTTTCGATTGAAAAAACTGACGTCAGTATTGGCTTTGCCTATAGCTTTTTAGCTTTTCAGAAACTCGGCAGACACCTGAAGCATTAGCATATTCAGAAGAATTTCTGTATTGAGTTTAATATTCTAATATACATGTTGCCCTGGTTGAATATTGTTGAGTATTGTTGAATATTGTTGAATATTGTTGAATATTGTTGAATATTGTTGAGTATTGTTGAATGTTGTTGAGTATTGTTGAATATTGTTGAATATTGTTGAATGTTGTTGAATATTGTTGAATATTGTTGAGTATTGTTGAATATTGTTGAGTATTGTTGAATATTGTTGAATGTTGTTGAATATTGTTGAATATTGTTGAGTATTGTTGAATATTGTTGAGTATTGTTGAGTATTGTTGAATATTGTTGAATATTGTTGAGTATTGTTGAATGTTGTTGAGTATTGTTGAATGTTGCTGAATATTGTAGAATGTTGTTGAATATTGTAGAATGTTGTTGAATGTTGTTGAATGTTGTTGAATATTGTTGAATATTGTTGAGTATTGTTGAATGTTGTTGAGTATTGTTGAATATTGTTGAATATTGTTGAGTATTGTTGAATGTTGTTGAGTATTGTTGAATGTTGCTGAATATTGTTGAATGTTGTTGAATATTGTTGAATGTTGTTGAATGTTGTTGAGTATTGTTGAATATTGTTGAATATTGTTGAGTATTGTTGAATGTTGTTGAATGTTATTGAATGTTGTTGAGTATTGTTGAATGTTGTTGAATATTGTTGAATGTTGCTGAATATTGTAGAATGTTGTTGAATATTGTAGAATGTTGTTGAATGTTGTTGAGTATTGTTGAATATTGTTGAGTATTGTTGAATATTGTTGAATATTGTTGAATATTGTTGAATGTTGTTGAATGTTATTGAATGTTGTTGAATGTTGTTGAATGTTGTTGAGTATTGTTGAATATTGTTGAGTATTGTTGAATGTTGTTGAATATTGTTGAATATTGTTGAATATTGTTGAATATTGTTGAATGTTGTTGAATGTTATTGAATGTTGTTGAATATTGTTGAATATTGTTGAGTATTGTTGAATATTGTTGAATATTGTTGAACACTGAGTATTTAGAATTAACATAAACTGTGTAGGATTGAACCTACTGCAGCGACATTGCGCCTTGGCTGCTGCCTTATTAACAAAACACTTCAACTTTTTTTCAATAAGAAAAATTTGCCGCGTAGAGAGAAAAAGTTTTAACTCTCCAGTACCTTACAGCTATGCATGTACAAATAGCTCATTGTGTAGAGCGTCAGGTGAAGTCCTGAAGCTTTCAAAGGATCTTCTGATCGAGGAGTCAATTCCTGGTCACCAGATCATCACGAAAATTTTAAGAAACGGTAAAATAGATAATTGACTAAATTTGTTTAAGGGCTTCTGATGCTAAAAGTGACAAGTATCATCATGAATAACCATCCACTAATAAATGTGCCTAATCTTTAGTGCAGCAGCTGCTGCAGCAGCAGAGGCAGCTGTTAGCCTGAATTAAGCAGCAGCTTAATGATGTAGGCAGCAGATGCAGTAGATACAGCTGCCTATGTGTTAGCCTGATATAAGCAGCAGCTGAATGTTGTAGGCAGCAGCTGCAGGCAGTGTGAAGCATGTGTGGAGCACACGAGACGTGGGATGGGAATGATTATCCAGTGAGATACGTGTAGAGTACCGGCTGAATGAGTGTACATACTGTAGAACTCCTGCAATACCTTCAGCGTGAGGCATCCTGATGTAGATACAATCAATCAATAAATAAATAACTCAATCAATCAATAAATCAATTAATCAATCTAGCTATCTATCTATCGATCATTCAATCGATCAATCCAGCAATAGGCCTAAAAGCCGATTTCGTGAAGTCTTAATTACATGTACATATACATATATATATATGTATGATTCAAAGAATTATATCTCTATAAATATCGTCCTGTAAACTGCAGGTGTAGTACAACACGGCTCAATAGACAACAATAGCTTGGCAACTCGCTTAGGCCTATATAATAATAATAATAATAATAATAATAATAATAATAATAATAATAATAATAATAATAATAAAGGTTTAACGTCCGTTTCCTCATACAAGGATGATGTCACGGACGTCCCCCCATCACATGTCACTGCAAATCGATTCACCCCAAACTATATGAAAAACCCCCCATCACATGTCACTACAAATCGATTCACCCCAAACTATATGAAAAAAGCACGTGCTGTAGAGAAATAAAAGATCCTAAACAGTGCCAGTCCGGTGATGAAAATACAGTCAGGCAAGATGAAATAAAATCTATGGTGGGAAGAGATGTGTTTTCAACTTACAACGGAAAGTGGAAGTAGTAGATCATGAGCGAAGATCAGGAGGCAGAGAGTTTCAAACAGTAGGAGCGGAGAAAGAAAATGAACGTCTACCTAACGAAGTGAGAATATTAGGAATTTTGAGCAGTTTGGTATCGGAAGAACGAAGCTTACGAGAAGGTTGATAGCTAAATGAAATAACTTATTCAAAAATTACCGTTACAATTAAAATCTGATCAACATTATTTTAATGAATGCAGTACAATAGTCGGTGAATTATGAATTTGTGATTCGTATATGTTAAGGATTTATGTCAAATCATTTAGGCCCTACCGTAAATCCTTATAATATATTAGTTAGATATAATACTAAAAATTATACAGTAATTAAGTTCAAAAATGTTATCTACAACAACAAAGTTTTTAAATTACTATTGCGTTGCCTAAGAAAACATTAGGCCTAATCACCGTTTAATTTAAGGCTAAACCTACGGTACTTTAGGCATATATAGGAGGCCTATATAGAGATGCATCATGTACATGTATATATTTACGTGCATATACTGTATATGAATCGTATATGTATGATACTTTATACGACATTGAGACTTAGAATGTCTCAACATCGTAGTTGTAATGTAATGAAGTTTTAATTAACAGACCCTGATGTGAATCATTCGTTGGTTCGAATCCCAGCTGCGCTGATCTACGAGTAAAATCTAGGACATTCACTGGACTGGCTATACTGAAAATGGTCTAAATTGCCTAAAGGTTTAAGCATGTTGTATTAAAAGTGACTGACATCAAAATAGGTGATCATTTTACAATAATTAATGCGTGTTTTCTTTCCTTCCATAGAATAAAGAATTACTTATAATTCCAATTGTCCTAAAATGCTTCTGGCCATGTGTTTGTTTATGTGACATTATCGCATTTTTTTACTTGCCAGCTTTGATTTGTCTCAATATCGCTCAATGTTGTCACGGACGTCGAAAGACAGTAGCATTCTCGTTGTTGTTATGTAAGATTAAGCTTAAAGAAAAGTACGAAACTATATTGCTACGTATTCATTTTAACATTTTAATAGTACAAATTAATATGCATTTATCAGATCTGATGCTCGTACATTTGTAGTAAATCTCTTAAAGTGAAAACTTCAGTCTTTGTGAATATCATGACCAAGAATAAGAAATCGCTCATGAACACTGACTGAACTGAGCTCTAGCGAAACTTCGGGTTTCGAAGCTCTGCTCTGTTTATTTATTGTTTTGAAGAAGCATCGTTGTAAAACGTGGAATGAATTAAATTATTTAAAGATCTGTCAGTCTAAAGTCGTCGGTGCGTTTGGAAAATCTCACATCTCCTTTCATTATAACTTTTGATCGCTGTGTATTTTGCGCGTAAAATTTATTTAGTAAGATTTAGTTCCGTAGTGATTTTTTGATGAGCGGGACATACCGTTAAGTGGTTGTGAAATGCGAAGGTTGCGTTAGGGATGACGGAGATTTCATCGGGAAATACTTTTAGGCTATTTATATCTTGACTAATAAATATATAAAATCTATATAAGGCTTAAAACTGTTAAGATGTTTTTCAGTTTTCTAATTTATGAAGAAGCAAATTGTCAAAATGTTGAAATAGAAAGTACGTATGAAAATATCGTTTAATTGAACTCTGATCAGCATATGGATAATGATATAAATAGTTGATTACGGGTGCTCTAAGGTGTTTTATTCAATTCATATTTTGTTAGGATTTATAATAACTCTTATTTTAGAACTTTTTAAAATAAATAGAGACGTTAGCTCACCATAGTTAATATATGGATGTTATATAAAGTATGCTACATTGACCTACTTCTTTTAGTATTAGAGATTTGAAATATATACTAGGATTTTATGTTGTTTATCTAGCTAAGCTACATTTCGTACTCCATATATTCGCCCTTCAGCATTTGTAAAATTTGTGTTGTAGACATTTGTGACAGTTAAAAACAATGATGACTTGTGAATCGTTTGAGTGAATTGATTTGTTGTGACATGAGATCTAGGGGCATCACTGGCATCCTTGTATGAGGAAACGGACTTTAAACCTTGTTAATACTATTATTTCTTATTGTTTGTTAACCTTGTTATTACTATTATTTGTTATTGTTTGTTAAAGCTTGTTATTATTATTATTTGTTATTGTTTTAATATTTGATGCACAGCTTTTAGAATATTCTAGCTGCTTGTATAACGATCCAGTACATCTGCATATCTGGATAAAGTAGAGGATATAGGAGCGCAGATGTTGGTTGGTGTGGATTAGGTGGCAGTGCCTCGTAACAATGGATGAGTTAATGTTGCAGAGCTTTGCAGCTCTGACAGACCCTTTCTCTCAACAGAGGGTTAGTGTCTTGATTCTAACTTTACCATTCTTCGGCCGCTCTGTTATATTGTAAATTACTTGTATTTTTGTATAGATCTATCCGCTAACTATCAGTTAATATATAAATCAAATGAGCATTCAAAATTGAACTTAGCTTTTTCAAAATTTTCAAACAAAATTTGAAAAATAAAATGTTGAGCAAATTCTTTATTCTTAAACAAGCATATATAATTGCTTCCTGACTCTGTAAATGTTATGTTATATTACTAGCAAAGCTAATGGCTTTGTTTTTTTGCTATAAACCTTAGGCTGGTTAATTTGTGAACAGACAAGAGAGCCCTGTAACCCAGAATTAGGTGTAAATAACTTAAATATATTGTTGGTCGCAGCCAAAGGTTACAACCACCATCTTCCTCTCGTATATTTCTTTGAATAGTTTTCTGGATATTCGATATGAACCGCTTGTTGTACTTTTTTGCATGCCTGCTTGACAGTGGTTCCATAGTGCCTATTGTTGTCAGCGATGACAGAAATTGCCAGTTGATTTGGTTTTAAATATCTCATAACGCTGTTTAGGCATTGAAGGTTATTTGCATTTATTATCTTTGGACTGATTTTCTGGATTTTGAAATTTGCAATGCTTTTGGACCTTCTTTTTCCTCGCCGGCTTGATTTTATCTCAATAGTGCTGGATGTTGTCATTGATGACTGTAGCACTCTAATTGTTGTTGTGTGTGTATCTTTCAGGCAGCACAGTATTTTGAGCAGCTGAAGCAGTCAGAGGATGGCTGGAGACATGCAGTTAATGCCCTCGCCAGCAAGGCTTACGCCGGGTCAGTGAGCTTCTTATATACCACCACACTTCATAAAACATAATTCATCAACAGCTTCATTGTCATCATCGTCATCATCATCTCTTTATTGGCATCATCTTCATCAGCTCCTCATTATTATCAAAAGCTCATTTTGTTCTGAACCGAATAGGCCTAAGAAACTGATAATGATGCCTTAAAATAATAAAATAATTTAATTCTTTTGTGTTGTGTAGTTTAATTTGTTAAAGCTTAGTTTAGTCTCAGTATTTACTCTCTAAGGATATCAGCCTTGGTTTAGCCTGGGATTTGAATCCCACATCTGCTAAATTGTAGTCCAGAACCTTACCAATCTTGTAGGACAATCATTAGTGAAGAGTATGCTAGAATTAGACACTCGGCTCTAACCTACTCTGACCTGTTAGTGGTTCACTGCTGTCCCGCAGTCTAATCATTCAAGTCTTATAATATAAAACATCATCATACAAATCATAGAAAAGTCATATAAATAATAATCATATAAATAGAGTATTAAGTCATATAAAACTTACTCCATGCATTGTTTATGAAGACCAACTACATTATACTGCTGAGATATGTTACTTCTTCTGTCGAGTTGATGAAAATTATGTCTGTATTTAGATTCATATTTTGAAACATAGAGATCTTTAAAACATGTGTCTGTTTTCCGTATTGACAGAAATGATTACGTGCAGTTCTTCTGCTTTCAAGTCATAGAGGACTACATAAAGTCAAGGTATGAGAGATTTCTGCTTAGTGTAGTCTTGAAAATTTTAGGTTGTTGTTGACTAAAAGTATAAAGGAATATGAACAGATTTATTCACTAGTTGTTTATCAATCAATCAATCAATAAGAATTTAACGTCTGGTTCCTTGTTTATTGAATTGTATATGTACTAATTTCAATATGTAAGACTTTTGGGAATATTGCTGAATCTGGTAAAATTACTTTTAAATGAAAGACAGATTTCTTACTTTTCTTAGTTCTAAATTTTCTGATTTTTATAAGTTGCTTGAGAAGATTATTTTATATGTCTGTGGATTATAGTGAAGATTTGCTGTTTGGTACCTCAGCGTAAGACACTGTAGGGTAGGAGTACTGTGGAAGAGTATTTGTGTGGTTGTCTGATGTGCAGTTATTGACGTGTGTTAGGAATGTATATGTGTATGTGTACGCATGTGTACGTGTATATGTGTATGTGCATGTGTATGTACGTGTGTTAGGAATGTGTATGTGTACACATGTGTATGTATGTACAGATACTGTATATGCGTACATATTGCACTATGTCTATATACCTGTACTGTATGTGCATGTGTTAGGTACATGATGGCTAGTTCAGAGGAACAAGGTATACTACGATCTTTCCTCATGTCATGGATTCGGTCTCTGGTAAGATATATAACATAATGTTGTTGTTTTTATTTTACTCTCTCTATGCTAAGATAGTCAAGTTGAGAGCGTGTTTTAGTTGTTAGCTAACATTATCTGTGACTTCTTAAGTCAGATGTGTGTTTTTCTCGCTAGAGCCAGTGGCGATATAAGATACTCGACTGCGGATCAGTATGTGCGGGTTCAAATCCTGGGCTCGCCTGTCACTGACTTCGCTTTCGAGTTCGGAAACTGACGTTAACATTAGCTGCACCAGTTTTTTTAGATATTATGTAGTTATCTTTGGATGAGAGAAGAAGATTATGTGTTAGATTTAAGCAGGCAAGGAGTTGTGTCCCCTAGTGTGGGCTCTAATTGTGTCTTCTTATTCTCTATAGCATTTTGCATTTATCTTATTTAATTTAAGATGAACAACAGAAAGGGTCATAAAACCTTCTACTGTTCACTAACAACACTTACAATTGCAATCTAGCACGTGCGTGCAACAAGTAAAACATAAACTAAATGTGAACTATGGTGAACTTAAGACAAGCCTGTTTCATTTCTCTATAAATGTAAGTTTAGTTGCACTGTTTCATTGATATACATGTATATACAGTATGAGATAAGATAGACTGTATAGACTGTTTCACTGACCTATGATGTAAGACTAGCCTGTTTTACTGCTGCAGGGACACAACGGGGTGGGGGGAGGTCCTCTCTCGGGGGGTGAGAAGAGTTTTGTGCTGAACAAGGCGGCTCAGCTGTTTGTCATCACCTGTCTGCACGATTACCCTCACCGCTGGGCGTCGTTCTTTGATGACCTCCTCTCAACCCTTAGTCTGGGCACCAGGTGTGTCGACCTCTATTTGCGAGTCCTGCAGGCCCTCGACATAGAGGTCGTCGATAGAGACATTCCCCATACACCACAGGTTTGTTTATTAGTTTGTATATTAATTGGAGTACTGTAATTTCTTTTCTTCTAGTTCTGGATGAATGTCTGCCATTTAACAGATTTATCAGCAACCTGTTTGTCTGCCAATTTGTCTGCATCTACTATGTCTCTCTATAGGAGCTGAGACGCAACACTCTGACAAAAGATATCACCTGTTATTGTTGTTGTAGGAGCTCATACGTAACACTCTGATAAAGGACACGCTTAGAGAACACTGCATTGAGAGACTCGTCGACTCTTGGTACCTCATACTGGTACGTCTCTAGCGCTCTATGTTGTCATAACTACCATTCGTTGCCGTGAGAGTATATAGCTTGTGAGAAGTGACTTCTAGATTGATGTTGAGAACCATAATTTATCAGTTCTTCCCAAGTCACTGTGATTCAGAGAACTATCTAGAAGAAATACTAACTTCCTAGTCAGTTACGAGTAGAAACAGAGTGCCTGTCTATTTAGATGTGGTTGTGTTGATTGTGCTATCTAGAAATCTATGCCATCTGTTCAGATCGATTGATTGATAGATTAACAGATGATTGATTGAAGGCTGATTTATTGATTGATGATTTTTCTGATTGATTGACTAATTCAGTTACTTGATTGATTGATTGACTGATTGATTGATTGACTGAATCAATTGATTGACTGACTGATTGATTGACTGATTGATTGATTGACTGATTGATTGACTGATTGATCAGGTGATGTATGAGACTCAGGATCCTTCAGTGGTGTGCTCTTGCCTGAGCGTGGTTGATTGATTGATTGACTGATTGATTGATTGATTGATTGATTGAACAGGTAACATATGAGACCCAGGAACCCTCAGTGGTGTGCTCTTGCCTGAGCGTGGTAGGCTGCTATGTGTCGTGGATCGACATAGGTCTGATAGCTAATGACAGATTTGTGTCGCTGCTGCTGAGGTTCATGCTGAACGGACTGCTGAGAGAGAGCGCCTGCGACTGTATCCACGAGATCATCTGTAAGGGCATGGAGCCTGCGGGCAAGCTCAAGCTTGTCGAGTCCTTCTCCTCAGTGCTCTGTAGTGCAGGTCTTCTCACTGTCAATGGGGTAGGTTCTCTGCTTCTATGTCTGCTTGACTGTCTGCTTCTATATCTACTTGAATGTCTGCTTCTATGTCTGCTAGATTGTCTGCTTCTATATCTAATTGACTGTCTGTTTTACTGTGTGATTGACTTTGTGCTTGACTGTCTGCTTGTTTGTCTGTTTGATTGTCTGCTTAAATGTTTGCTATACTGTATGTTTGAGTGTCTGCTTGACTCTCTGCTTGTTTGTGTGCATGCTTGTTTGTCTGCTTGATTGTCAGCCTGACTGTGTACTTGACCGTGTGATTGACTGTCTTTTTTGCTGTGTGCTTATTTTACCTGTTTGATTGTCTATTTAATTGCTCATTGCTTATACGTGTTTATTGAAATGATTCGTAGCCTTTATTTATAGTTGATTATATTTTTTGCAATAAAACGAATTGATTGTGAATATTTAATAGGAAATGCATGAGGAAGATGATGGAGACTACCTGGCTAAGCTCTCAAAACTCGTTAATGGCATGGGACAACAGCTGATTCAATGCTGGCAAAGGTAATTAATTAACACCTCTTTTTCGGAATTTATACTATATCATTAACTTAACACCTCTTTGTGACGGAATTTATACTATAATATGAACTTAACACCTCTTTAACGGAATTTATGCTATATCATTAACCTAACACCTCTTTTAACGGAATTTATGCTATATCATTAACCTAACACCTCTCTTAACGGAATTTATGCTATATCATTAACCTAACACCTCTCTTAACGGAATTTATACTATAATTTTAACTTAACACCTCTTTTAACGGAATTTATACTATAATTTTAACTTAACACCTCTTTTAACGGAATTTATACTATAATTTTAACTTAACACCTCTTTTAACGGAATTTATGCTATATCATTAACCTAACACCTCTTTTAACGGAATTTATCGTAGACTGCAGATTGCTTTAACATAGGATGAGATTTAATAAACTATGAGTCCAAAATTTCGGTGTGATGCAGAAAATATGCTGTGGGTATTAACTACAAGGTCAACCACCAAAATTAAATCTTTCAGCCAATACCAGCGCTGTCCATCAGACTGATCGACCAATCAGCTTACTTCATAAACAAAGCTAGCATCTGTCTTCCAAAGCTATGGTTTAACTAATTCTCGAGTTAAACTTCGAATAGGGGAGCAACAACTAGGAAAATCAAGTTTACGTAATACCAAATTTTGATTATTCCATGGTTCAAACACTGCTGAGGTTTAAACTACGATTTATCTATTCCTTAAATAGGGTCCCAAGGTTCCATTCATATTTGTTATATTCAGACCTTTAAGCTGCAGTGTATGATTGCCCGAGTTTTTCACTGACTGATTGATTGATTGATTGATTGACTGATCCATAGATTGATTGACTGACTGATTGATTGACTGATCGATTGATTGATTGATTAGACTAGACAAGCAGAAGGCTGATGCGGAGACGCTTAGAGCTTGCTCAGAAGCGCTGGATTCTAAGCTGCCTATAATGCTCAAGTTCCTGTCTAACGAAGACGATGACATCAGCGGCAGTGTCGCAGCGTTTGCTCACGACTACATCTCACATCTCAAGCAGCTTAGCTGCCTCTCTGACAACAATAAAACATTCGTGAGGGTAGGGGCTTTCTCTCTTTAGCTCTCTCTCTCTCTCTCTCTTTCTCCCCCGTTCTAGGATTACTAGCGATCAGTCTTAAAGATCTTGAGTTGTGTGACGATTCACTTTAAGTATGTTGAGATTAGACCTGCCAATGCCCTGAATGCTTGCAATGATTTAACCCAGTCTTCAGTTAAAAAGCTATTTCTTACTCTCCACTTTTTTAGTCCATTTCAGCTTTAATAAGTAAATAGATTACGCTAATAATTAAACTTAAGCAACTTTTATGTTTAACTTTTTGTTAAATTAATTCAACTACGATTATTTTGTTGTTATCTGCACAGAATCTGCTGCATGTCGTCATAAACAAGATGAAATATGATGAGTCTTATTCATTTGACATTGAGGTAAAGTCTAACGTAGTTGTTGCATCATCTATTTATTGTTACTGTGAACGTTCAATGAAATTTTACATATATTGTTTATTTAAAGGTTTAACGGACGTCAAACCTTTGTTATTATTATTATGATTATTATTTTTACTGCTTACTCTAATTATGTGTTTTGATTATTAAATAAAGCTGTAAAGCTAAGGAAAGCCTCCTGCTTCTCAGGCAAGCGTGCTATCCGTTTGGCTATTCTACCAATATTTTGTAGTTAAACGTTTGATTTATTCACTCGATCTATTCTTAACGCTGGATTGTCGACTGGTTTAAGTCTGTGAATTGTGGTGATTGTCTGATGACTAATTGATTGATTGATTGATTGATTAGGAAGAGGAGGAAGCCATGTTTCTATGATGACTAATTGATTGATTGATTAGGGAGAGGACGAAGCCATGTTTTTATGATGATTGATTGATTGATTGATTAGGAAGAGGAGGAAGCCATGTTTTGATGATGATTGATTGATTGATTGATTAGGAGAGGAGGAAGCCATGTTTTTATGATGATTGACTGATGACTAATTGATTGATTGATTAGGAAGAGGAGGAAGCCATGTTTTTATGATGATTGATTGATTGATTGATTAGGAAGAGGAGGAAGCCATGTTTTTATGATGATTGATTGATGACTAATTGATTGATTGATTAGGAAGAGGAAGAAGCCATGTTTCTATGATGACTAATTGGTTGATTGATTAGGAGAGGACGAAGCCATGTTTTTATGATGATTGATTGATTGATTGATTAGGGAGAGGAGGAAGCCATGTTTCAGGAATACCGCAAGGAGCTGCGTGTGCTGCTCAACAACATAGGAGCTCTGGACGGACAGCTGTTGATAGAGACGATACACGCCAGAGTCTCTCAGACACTCGCCAGGTGGCAGAGCTGTAGCTACACTGATGTAGAGCTCGCTATCACTCTCGTCTATCAGCTGGGAGAGGCTCTGCCGGTTAGATCTGATAAATAATTAATAATAAATAATATAGGTTTATGTAAAGAGATGATTGACCTTTTCCCCGTGTTGTGTCCGAATCATTTGAAGAATTTACCAACCGGTGACTGCACGTGTCGTAGAAGGCAACTGCAGCACTAAGATCCATACCAACGTCAGGAAGGGCATTCGGTTGGTGAGCGCCTAGGCTTCAGTAATTGCCGTAAAATATAAACGAATGGATAAACTTCAAAAGTCTCAGAGGACTGGAGAAAGTCAATTCGTATCCCGACCCTGGTTAAACTGGGATTTAAGGGAAGATGATGATGATGTAAAGAGATGGATGTAGTAAAGAGAGTTTGGATGGAAGAGCTGGATGATAAGCTAGAGAGAGGCAGACCACAATTGACGTGGGGTGTGATGATTAAGAAGGACATCGAGAAATAAGGGATCGACTGATGATATGGTGTGGGACAGGGAGGACTGGAGAAAGTCTATTCTTATCCCAACCCTGGTTAAACTAGGATTTAAAGGAAGATGATGATGAAGAATAAATAATAAAGGTTTAACGTCCGTTTCCTCATACCAGGATGATGTCAGGGACGTCATCAGACTCAAACTCTTGTTACTTGGGTTCAGCCTTTCTCTCCTATTTAGCTGTTAGTAAAAGCTGGTAAAGCTAATGGTAACGTGTTTCCTCACTTCAAAGCGATGTCAGTGACGGGCAAGTCCAGGATTTGAACCATGCACATACTGATCCCCCAGTGGAATATCTTGCCGACATCGCCAATGGCTGGAGCCAGTGACTAGTGTAATTATTTCTGTCAGTGCATGATGTATCAGTTTGCATCATTTGCACAGTTTTGATCTCTTTTTCTCTTGTGGTCTCTGTGTCCTCAGTCGTCATCGTGTGGTGCTTTGGCGCCTGTTTGTGTAGAGTCTGCCAGAGACGTCCCTGACATTGCCTTATGGCAAGGAACCGGCGGTTAACTTCATATTGATTGATTGATCGATTGATTGATTGATTGTACAGACGTCACACAGTCAGCACTTTAGTGGTGACCCTAGCAAGGCCTCCGCTCTGCAGGACATAATGAAGCTGGTATGTAGTCCACTAGGCTAGTTTATCACTAACTAAAGTCCCATCTCTTACCATCACATTGACATACTCTATCTGGTCCACTGATCTAGTTTCTCACTTACGTAAGACCTACTAGACGTACTCTATCTATCCGGACCTTTTTTTGATCACTGGACCAGACTCGGAACTTTGTGAACATTGGGTTGATGACTGGTTGTGAAAACGACACGCTGAGCGCTACTGTCGTCCACTACTACATTGAGTGCTGTATCTGCTTATATGTTGTGCTAGTAGTTATGTATGGATGGAACTTGCGAGCGATTTATTAATGTATTGATTGATTGATTGGTTAATTTACCAATTGATCGATTAATTGATTGATTAATTGATATACTGATTAATTTACTGCTCGACCGATTGATTGATTATTGATTAATTTACTGATCGATTGATTGACTGATTGATTGATTGATTGATTGCTACAGATATGACTAGTGGTGTGAGTGGCTGCTCACACTCGGCTGTTCAGCTTCAGTTCTTTGAAACGTGTGTGATTGATTGATTGATTGATTGATTGATTGCTACAGATGATGACTAGTGGTGTCAGTGGCTGCTCACACTCAGCTGTTCAGCTTCAGTTCTTTGAGACGTGCGTGAGGTACGAGAAGTTCTTCACTTCATCTGCCCAGCACGTGCCTGATCTACTGGTGGGTGGCTGCTGTCGAATGTGACAACTGTTGTCTCAGCTTACTGCTGCTAGATTCTATGTATCAGATTACTAATTAGTTTCTAATTGATTCAGTTTCTAATTAATCTTGGTCTATTGATTGTCCAGTCTTACTTCCTACGCCATCTGTTGACTGTTTACTTGATATCTTTTAATCGATTAATTTTGTTTTTTATTTGGTTCTACTGAGTTGATGTTTTAGTTAATATTGTATTGGCTACTCTTGTTTTTGTCTGATTGTATATTTTATGTGACGCTATTCACTGTTTTGTCACTCATCAGATGGCGTTCCTGGACGAGAGAGGTCTGTTCAACGGGTCTCTACAGGTGCGCAGCAGGGCCTCTTACCTGTTCTCTCGCTTCGTCAAGTCCATCAACAAGTGCGTACTGCTCCTATACTGTGGGCGGAGTCTATAGAGCTTGTTGCCAGATCTCTACTGCTTCCCTATAGACAAGCTATTGTCGTTCTAGAGATTTTTTTAATTCACTTTTTTCAAATTGTTATTAAATCGGAAATTTTGCTGTTAGAGGTATACCCTTTTGAATTGTTGTTGTCAAGAGGTATTATGTTATATAAAATGATGAGATGCTATATAACGGGTGTTTTGTTAAGTTAACAATTTTGTTTGCATACAACATTTAGGATGTGATTGTCTAGTCTTTATTCATCTATTGATGCTTTCCACAGAAAAGTAGTTTATGTAGTTACTAAGTATGTTTACCAGTTTAAATGTAAATATGAAAAATGTCAAAATCATCACAAATATTCAGTTGAGAAAGTAGGTACTCAACAAAACTAGATTCTTTAAGTAGTCGAGGCTACGCGATGTCTAACCAAGCTCTACCCGTTGCTGATATGCTTTGAGGCAGTCTGTAAGATGACTCGGTTAATAGTTGTCTGTTAGTTTGTCTAGTATATAGGGTTAATTGCTAGTCAAGTCATTTAGTCTAGGTTTTGATGGATTGATCTAATACTTGATTGACAGGTCTGGTGTTTGATAGACAGGTCTAATGTTTGATTGACTGTTTGATAGACAGGTCTGATGTTTGATTGACAGGTCTATTGTTTGATTGACTGTTTGATAGACAGGTCTAATGTTTGATTGACAGGTCTGTTGTTTGATTGACAAGTCTAATGTTTGATTGACTGGTCTGTTGTTTGATTGACAGGTCTAATGTTTGATTGACAGGTCTAATGTATGATTGACAGGTTTATTGTTTGATTGGCAGGTCTCAGCTGCAGCCCTATCTGGATGAGGTGCTGGAGAGAATGCAGGAGCTGCTCACAATACAGATGCCTTCTGGGTGTGGGCGTGTTATCGGCGCGAGTCAGCAACGCTTGACTCCTGAAGATCAACAGTTCATGTACGAGACAGCCGGCATACTCATAGTGCAGAGTCAGTTCAGTCCTCAGGTACTTGTCCATCAATCAATCAATCAATAAGTACTTAGAGTCAGTTCAGTCCACAGGTACTTGTCTATCAATCAATCTATATGTATGTAAAGTCAGTTCAGTCCTCAGTTACTTGTCTATCAATCAATCAATAAGTACTTTTAGAGCCAGTTCAATCCTCAGGTGCTTGTCTATCAATCAATCTATAAATCTACTAGTGCTTGATGTTGTGATGAACTGTTGTTGTTGTTGCAGCACAAGGAAGAGCTGATGAAGAGGTTGCTAGAGCCGATAGTGAGCTTAGCGAGGTCTACTAGTGCTTGATGTTGTGATGAACTGTTGTTGTTGTTGTTAAAGCACAAGGAAGAGCTGATGAAGAGGTTGCTAGAGCCGATAGTGAGCTTAGCGAGGTCTACTAGTGCTTGATGTTGTGATGAACTGTTGTTGTTGTTGTTGCAGCACAAGGAAGAGCTGATGAAGAGGTTGCTAGAGCCGATAGTGAGCAGATTTGATGAGCTGTTGACTTGTGTGATGACTGAGTCAGATCCTGAGAGACAGCTTGCCTGTGCTCTCTGTCTCTCTCAGTCCATGGGATTCGCCAGGTGACGCCTCTATATGTCTCTCTATGTTTCTCTCTGTCTCTCAATGCCTCTCTCAATCCATGGGATTCGCCAGGTAACGTCTCTATGTAACTCTGTCTGTTTCTCTCTATATATCTCTTCTCAATCCATGGGATTTGAATTAAAATCTAGTTCTGTCCCCGTCGCTGACAACATATCGAACAGGGAACTGACGTTAAACTTGGCTCTAGCGTTTAACTTGTTGATATTGTTATTTAGTCTATTGATTGTATCAGCATTCTATTTATTTGTACAATGAATCATTATGTGATTTATGCATCCAAAGATTTAGGGATTGATTGACTTTTAAGTACTTGATTGCACTGATTGACTCTCCTAGTTATTATATTCAATCATTTACTAGTCGAGTGAGGAAACTGACGTTAACCTTAGCTATAGCTGTATACTATTATAATTAAAATCACTTCTTCATTCTCGGCTCTAGCAACTGAAACTAATTGATTGATTGATTGATTGATCGACAGATTGATTGACAGATTGATTCACTAACTGATTGACAGATTGATTAATTGACAAATTGACTGACTGACTGATTGATTGATTGATTGATTGACCGCACAGTCGCACCAGTAAGGGGTTCACCAGCCAGGCTACAGTACGTAATAACGGTTGTGTGGAGGTCTACACTCACACGCTGGAGCTGTTCCTGAGAGCACTGGATGTGCCGGTGCACCGTACCGTGCTGCAGCAGGGTGTGCGCCAGTTCCTGCACCGCATGGTCGTGTGTCTGGATCACGCCGTGCTGCCGTACATACCAGCGGCACTCGAGCGACTGCTGCAGCAAGCTGACGTCAGAGAACTGCACGACTTCATTCCTCTCATCAATCAAGTCATCCAGAAGTTCAAGGTATGTCACACACTCGAGCTACCGTCACAAAGACTACATTCTCAAACATCTTAGTGCACTCTCTTAGTGCCTACTGTGCAATCAATCAATCATAATCAATCAATCAATAAGAATTTAACGTCCGGTTCCTCGCCATAAGGCAATGTCAGGGATGTCTACAGTCACAAAGACTACATTTTAAGACATATTACAGCTTTAGAGTCAAGTTCAAGGTTGGTCGTGCTGCGGTTAAACACCTGAGGACTGAAGCCCAGGTCTTCTGTTTGATGTGATGGATACACATATGATCTACCGTCACAAAGACACAATCTCAAACATATTACGGCTTTAGAGTCAAGTTCAAGGTCGGTCGTGCTGCGGTTAAACACCTGAGGACCGAAGTGCTGGTCTTCTGTTTGACGTGACAGACACACGCTCGAGCTACCGTCGCAAAGACTACATTCTCAAATATATTACGGCTTTATAGTCACGTAGAACGATTTGATAGCAAAGGCCTAGCAGTAAATGCTCTGTGACTGTTGCTATTGTTAAGTTATCGTATTGCACAGATCAGCTTGATCAAATGAAAGCTGTTGAGTTTTCTTGTGCAGCTGGTAGCATGGTTCGATATATCATCATTGATATTTTACTCGTGGTTTTTTAGTGCCATATATAATCTTGGATGTAGTTACGCGTAGTTTCGTAGCGCTGTATATCATCTTGGATGTGTTTTGCCTGTGTAGAAGGAGCTGGTACCGTTCCTGGGACAGGTGTTTATGCCGATAGTGATGACGATATTCCAAGCACTGGGATCAGCTACAGACGAGAGAGACCAGGTGACCCAGAATGATAAGAGCCAGCTGAGGCGAGGATACTTCCAGTTCATAAGTACTCTAGTCAGCAACAACGTGACTGAAGTACTCAGTAATCAAAGTATGTTCATCTGTACTCTAGTCAACAACAACGTGACTGAAGTAGTCAGTAATCAAAGTATGTTCATCAGTACTCTAGTCAACAACAACGTGACTGAAGTAGTCAGTAATCAAAGTATGTTCATCAGTACTCTAGTCAGCAACAACGTGACTGAAGTACTCTGTAATCAAAGTATGTTTTATATTTATCTGATTTTATATGAATAGCCGGTCTCAATGGTTTATTTTGGATTTCTTACTGCTTATGGCTCTCCCATTTTATTTCTCTTCCATTGATGTAACACTCACATTTTAGAAATTTGTTTAAATTATGGAGTGTCTAAATCGGTTATTTTATAAACTTTTCTTATACTCTCTCGCAGTAGCTCTGTATGATATGATGTCATTAGATGGATGGGTTGCTGTGTGTGTAGGTGCTAGCAGCTTGCAGGAAGTGCTGATGACTATAGTACAGGGTGCCGTAGATATACCTGACCCAGGGTCTCAGAAAACCTGCTTCACTATTCTACGCAGACTGATCGAAGCTTGGGGTGAGGAGTTCTCTCTCTCTCTCTATGCTCTCACTTCTAACCTTAAACTTCTTGTTGTTCAGATAATGTGCTCAGATCTCTATGCTCTCACTTCTAATCTCAAACTCTATAAATAAATACCTCTTTATGTCCTAACATCTTGTATTGATTAATCAGTTAGTCTAGATTGAGATGGTATGGATATATTGTGAGAAAGGCAGATGAAGATGTAGTAAAGAGAGTTTTGAGGAAAGAGCTGGATGTTAAACTAGAGAGAGATAGACCACAGCTGACGTGGGACAGAGAGGATTGGAGACGGTCTATTTGTATCCCGATCCTAGGATTTAAGAGAAGATGATGATGATGACTGAATCGCATTCTGTCGAAAGCGGAGATGATACGGAGCTAGACACAATTTGGTTTTAGGAATGGATGCGGCACAAGAGAAGCAATAGGAGTAATGCGGGTTCTCTGCGAAAGAAGCTTAGAATATGGAAATGACGTTTTTGTATGCTTTGTAGACTTCGAGAAGGCCTCTGACAGGATTGATTGGATAACGATGATGAATATCTTAAAAATAATAGGAATTGACTGGAGAGATAAATACTAATTTTGAACTTATACATGAATCAAAGAGCAATAATCCAAATCCAACAAGAATATTCAGAAGAAGGGGAAATAGGACGTGGAGTAAGACAAGGTTGTAGCATTTCGCCGCTGCTGTTTAACATTTACGCTGAGGCAATGATGGAGGAAGCCATGGAAGACTTGGAAGAAGGAATAAAAGTAGGAAGGAATTTGTTACAAGATGTACGATTTGCAGATGACCAAGGAATGGTAGCGGGCAGCGAGATTGGATTACAGAAGATAATGTCCTGGAGAGAGTTGGCACAGATAGACAGTTGATAAATGTATTAAGAAATAGGAAGAAGAGATGGATAGGACACATTCTAAGGGGGGAAGGTCTATTAAAAGAGGTCATAGAAGGTAGAATGGAAGAATGATGATGATGATGATTAATCATTTAATAGTTGGATTGACTGAAATGCATTGATTGGTTGCTTGAATGTACTGATTGAATTGAATATATAGATTGATTGATTGATTGTATTGATAGATTGCTTGAATGCATTGACTGAGTGGATTGATTGACTGAATGGATTGATTGATTGAATATATTGACTGAATGGATTGATTGAATATATTGACTGAATTCATTGATTGAATGGATTGATTGGTTGGATACATTGATTGATTGATTGATTTATTGATTGATTCAGGAGACAAGACTGAGGTGAACGGCTACGACAGTTTTATGTACAAGATGATCGTGCCGGCGTGCTTCATGGCTCCATTGAAGAGATCGTTTGACCTCAGTGACGCTCAAACCATTCTTGTGCGTCTCTCTCTCATATTAATTACATCTCTAATTAATTACATCTCTAATTAATTACATCTCTAATTAATTACATCTCTAATTATTTACATCTCTAATTAATTACATCTCTAATTATTTACATCTCTAACTAATTACATCTCTAATTAATTACATCTCTAATTAATCACATCTCTAATTAATTACATCTCTAATTAATTACATCTCTAATTAATTACATCTCTTTTTAATTACATCTCTAATTAATTACATCTCTCTTGTTAATTACATCTCTAATCTTTCCTGTCACGTTCTCTCAGATCTATGGTATAGCTGATACTATGCGAGTTTCTAATCACACTGTTGTTGTTTTAGTCTAATCTCAGTGAACTTATAGCTAAGTTGACTACTGAAAATATTGAGAAGGTATGGAGATATGTGTAAAAATCCACTTCAGAGCCATTGTTTTTCTCATCACTTTTAAATGACAGATCCTGAGGTGAATTGAACCCTCGTGTGTTCGAATCCCGGCTGCGCTTATCTGAGAGTAAAATCTCGAACATTCACTGGACTGGTTACCCAGAAAATGGACTAAAATGCCTAACGGTTTAAACATTTGGTGTTAAAAGCGATAGATATCAACATAGTTGATCATTTCACTACAATGCGTGTTTGTTGTTTTGTTGCAGTGCTTGAACGAAGCAGCTGAATGTCTCAAGACTCTGCAGCTAAAGAGGGTAAGAACTTCTCATATGTTTCTGTGTCAGATGATAATCTTCAGTTAACTCCTGCAGTCGTTGTTTCCACTGGAGTGTTAGTTGAAGAGATGATGTTGAAGAGATGATGTGCTACAGTTTCCTTTCTTAGTTGATGTTTTTGTAGTTTTCGTTATTTCCTCCTTTTCCTCTCCATGGTTGTTAGTAATCTTTGTCTATTGTTAGCGCTCCAATAGCAGACGGCACGGATTTAAGAATAACTTTCCATCACCCTGGGGATTGTTTACATTCAAAGCTGTCGACACTCTTCCAAAGTGTTCGTCCACAACGTACTAACCGCGCGCAACAGGGCTTTACTTCATTCAATTGACGCTCAGCTTAACTGAGCGCACTAATTCCTCTCCCCCTTTGAGAATTTAGCTGACGACTGTTTGGTGGATTGATGTTATTCGACGTAGAAATGATTGATTGATTGATTGATTGATATTGTTTAACGCAGGGTGAAGAGTTTTTACAGTTTCTACAGAATGACTTTCTTCCACAACAGAACGCCACGCCTCCTGTGATACACGAGTTCTGTCTGGCGCTCAAGTCTGACTCCAAACAGTTCCGCAGCTACTTCAAGGTTGTTGTAGTTGTTGTTGTTGTTGTTGTTTTTGTAGTATGTCTAGCGCTAAAATCTGACTCCAAACAGTTCCGCAGCTACTTCAAGGTTGTTGTTGTTGTTGTTGAACTGTTTCTTCTTGTGCTTTGATGAAGGTGTTAAACAGATCTCAGTCACTCGTGATGACTGTGATAAGTGAAATTATTTCAACATTTCTTTCTTATCAAATGTAATCACTATGCATGTAATAACTGAATAATGAAATTGTTTAAGTTTCCTTCTTATCAAGCTTAATTACTATACATGTTACAACTGTGATAAGAAAGATTAAATGAACCTTCAATTATTACATATTCTTATCAATGATTAGACTTCAGGACTAATGTGTATGGTCATTCATTAGTTATACTATATATTACAAAAAATTATTACATAATTAAGAATTATTAATTAATAATATTAAGAATTATTCTATTAATCGATTGACTCTTGATGTTGCTGATCAGCTGGGTTGAGTGCTGAAGTTTAACGTCAGTTTCTGGTCTGGAAGCCTGTCAGTGACAAGGCCAGTGCTGGATTTGAATCCTGCAACTACTGATCCTACGGCTGAGATCTAACTGACCTTGCTATATGCTTCGAGTACTTGATTTAGTGACTAAAAGATTTGTTTGTGTTTGATTGATTGATTGATTATTGATTGATTGCTTTCAGACTTTCTGTCAATCAGCTCGGGGCACGTGACCACTGGGACAACTGCGCTTACTAGTCTGTCTATATGTCTGTCTGTCTGTCTGTCTGCCTGCCTGTCTGTCTGCCTGTGCCTGTCTGCCTATTTACTTGTCTGCTTCTGCGTACACGTTTATCTGCCTGTTGTCGGCTTGATTGATAGCCTGCCTGCCTTTGTTTTCCCCTCTCTCTTTTGCTTTATCTCTCTCTCTCTCTCTCTCTCTCTCTCTCTCTCTCTCTATCTCTCAGTATGTTATATGTACTATGCATGTGTATAACTGCTATTGTACGTGTGCATGTATGCACGTGTGTGTGTGCATATAAATTACAGTTTCCTATCATATCAGTTCTATCACTCCACACATCATCATCATCATCAACACTCCAGTGTTCATCTCTGCGTATGGAGGATCACGTGATGTGTGTTGTAATGTGTGTCACTCACTTCTACATCTATACTGGCGTCGTTATATTATATACTTATCTGTATCTGAGACAAACAGTTCAGGATAAATGTCTTCAATGAGTTAACTGGAGAAATTACTTTTGTTGCTGGACAGTTTACTAATACTCTGTGTGGCGATGTTGTTGTTGTTGTTGTTGTTGTGGCTATTTGCTTATTGATGAGAGTGCTAGAAGAGTAGAGAGGTGGCCAGTTAGTGCCTTAAAACAGTTACACTTTTTATTTAAATCTTTTGTTAGAGGCATTTTAGTTCTGTTATGATTCAGTTGAAGCATTTTGTTTGACCTGACTCGAAGAGCATCTTATCCAATGAAAGATATGACGTAGATAAAGTCAGATCTCTATCTATGATACCTAGATAAAGTCAGGTCTCTATCTATGATACCTAGATAAAGTCAGGTCTCTATCTATTTATGATACATAGATAAAATCAGGTCTCTATCTATGATACCGAGATAAAATCAGGTCTCTATCTATGATACCTAGATAAAGTCAGGCCTCTATCTATGATACCTAGATAAAGTCAGGTCTCTATCTATGATACCTAGATAAAGTCAGGTCTCTATCTATGATGCCTAGATAAAATCGGGTCTCTGTCTATGATACCTAAATAAAGTCAGGTCTCTATCTATCTATGATACCTAGATAAAGTCAGGCCTCTATCTATCTATGATGCCTAGATAAAGTCAGGTCTCTATCTGTGATACCTAGATAAAATCAGGCCTCTATCCATCTATGATACCTAGATAAAGTCAGGTCCCTATCTATGATACCTAGATAAAGTCAGGCCTCTATCTATCTATGATACATAGATAAAGTCAGGTCTCTATCTATCTATGATACATTTCTATGTATCATATGATATGTGTGGATTAAATATAACCTGACTTCGGTGTCAGATCTGAGAATGTAAATAATTGAAGATCTTGAACTTATCATCCTCAGATGGCGATACTAACGTTAAACTGTTCTTTACAGTAATATCTACTTGTAATCTTTCGTTTATCATATTGTAACTGCACATCTTGTATAGTTAATATCTTTCATTTGCATTTTATTTGTGTTTGTGTCAGAGGTACTGAAAGGTTAACCAAAATAAATTTCCGTTTAGTAGAGGTTCAATGACAGAATCAGATTTTTCGTTAAACCTGAGCCAGAGCAAAACTCTAAACAGCACTTTAATGTATCCAGTTGTTCAGTTGATTGTGCTCACTGGTAATTAATTATATAAACCTAAGCGCGTGCAGTAAGCGTTATACTTCTGTTGTACGGTACGTGTCGTACTATTTACTGTACTTTGTGCAGAGGTTGCGCTGTTAGGCTACATCTATACTCACAGCTCTGCTCTTTCTACTGCATCCACCACACTGACAATGTGCTCTATTCCATTTCCATACTTCCACTTAATCTTATCTTAGTCGACCATAGAACTGAGGCTATAGTGAGCTGCTCTGCTTCCACTACAGGGAACAGCAGTTGATATCTTTGAAGATCAGGGTAAGTTGGTGAGATTAGAACATTCAGTCTGAATAGAGAACGAAGCCGTGACTGTTGATTGGCGCTGTCGAATCATTCACGAACTCGAGGTTGTCGTGAACTGTTGTGTTTTCAGTTATATCTCTATTTAGCTTTATTTCAATTTTAATCCAGGTGTTTATATTTTTAGGAGTTCAATAAAGCTAAACTACTGTGATAGACTGAATCGTATGAATTAAAAACAAAGTGAAAGAACATTTAAGTTGATTAACTACACGGACAGTAACTATAATCTACAGGAATAACGAAACCCATCGAAATATTTGCATTTAACTATTTATTTACGATTTCTATTTGGTACGTTATAGCGATTAGTGGGGTCTGTAGATATTGATGTGGCTCCCTGACTCTAGACATTCACTTACCAATCATCAGTATTTATTTATTGCTGCCCTGCTGTCTATTAGTGTAACCAATAACTTATGATGTAAAGTTATTTATAGATTCTTGATCATATTTCATTAGCTACTGCATTATAAGCAGTTCAGCTATGCTGATATTGAAATTTGACAGGATAAGTCGATTTTCTAAATATTTCTGTCATCCAGAATTCTAAGAAACCACTTATCTCGTGCAATTATAATCTTATAGGTCTAACATCGACTATTTTGTCTCTGTTTTGTTCGCCTGTATATTTTGTAATATACTGTATGTTTAACATCTATGCGAGTGTTTGTTTCTATATCTAACGGCTCGGCATATACAAAAATCAGTTATCATGTGGCGACTATGATGATATTTGACGACGCTTGATGACTCATGATGATACTGGATGACTCATTATGATACTTGATGACTCATGATGATACTTGATGACTCATGATGACACTTGATGACTCATGATGATACTGGATGACTCATGATGACACTTGATGACTCATGATGATACTGGATGACTCATGATGATACTGGATGACTCGTGATGATACTTGATGATAATGGATGACTCATGATGATACTGGATGACTCATGATGACACTTGATGACTCATGATGATACTGGATGACTCATGATGATACTGGATGACTCGTGATGATACTTGATGATAATGGATGACTCATGATGATACTGGATGACTCATGATGATAATGGATGACTCATGATGATACTTGATGACTCATGATGACACTTGATGACTCATGATGATAATGGATGACTCATGATGATACTTGATGACTCATGACGATATTGGATGACTCATGATGACACTTGATGACTCGTGACGACTATTGATAAGACTTGAAGATAGTATGGACTGAACAGAAATTCTTTGAATGCTGTTACTCAACACATGAGCAAGTACAAGTAACGACAGAGAGTACGACAAAATCTACGAAATAATTACGCACAAAAATACCTTTATTTCATGTTATACTTCACATATATATATCCTGTTGTCGCCTTGTCGTTATTCTTTAAATTATTCATTCCAAGATCAACAATCAATATGAACGAGACTTGAGTCGTTACCGTCAGTTTCGTCTGATGCACTGTTAATGAACGAGAAGACGAGCAACAACAACAACAACATTATCACATAAAAATAACGAAATTGTCAAGAAAAACGAGCGTAACAATAGACGACATAGAGCAAACCTACGATCCCATGCACTTGACTACGAGAAATCTTAATAAACATAAACACAGACATTCTTCTAACCGGATCATATCGGAATCGTTATGGAATAGACCGGGAAAGATCCAGTGGACTGACAATGAAGAAGTGGGTCCGCTACGTTGAGTTGGTACAAAAAGCAATTGATAAAATGTCACAAAGAATTTAAAGAAGAACTGGATGGGTCATGTTCTAAGAGTTCTGGTTTACTAAAAGAGCTTATTGAAAGAAAAATGAATAAAGGAAGGTTAGAGGAAGATCGAGACTTAGGATGATGTATAAGTTGATAGCTGTATAGTTGATATAAAAAGAGAGACAGAGGTTAGAAATATGGCATGGATCATTCGTTCGAGGGTACTAGAAGAAGAAGATAAAAGAAATCGTTAAATCTCTGAAACAGGTTTTATATTAATTAATGAATTACATTAAAACCATACAAATCTTAAACACAGATATTATATAAACTAGATTACATAAGAAATCATTAAGCAGTCACTTGGCAACTGAACGTTGCTGGCTGAGATTTTCTCACGTGTTCGTACGTCTTACAAATAGACCTGAGTTAAACGGTCTTTTGATAGCAAAGCTGACTGATATCTACTAACCAGGTGATTATGGTTTCGAAATTCGAACCTCTCTATGGTCTGAGAACATATCACGTATTGGTCGATAGTAAAGCAGTGATTGTGGGAAAACATAACCTGGCTCTAATTTTTTTCTGAGGTACGGTCCATTGCTAGGGACCCGTATTAAAACTAGTAAAGCTAAGGTTAATGTCAGTTTCCTCACTCGAAAGCGATGTCAGTGACGGATACTAGATGTATTAGATACTAGGAGACGATTACATACAACCCTTAACATTCTTACCGTTCCCTAGATCTCAGTTCCCACTCTAACCCCTATAGTAAAGTATGTCTCAGTAAAGCGCATATGACATATGCGAGCAGTCTAGACTTTACAACTTAGACACTTTACGACATTCTGCAGAGAGACGATTAGCAGGTCAGGTGGCATCAGATTTCCCTTGTCATGGATGATTGACGTCCCTGACATCATCCCTGGATGAGGAAACGGACGTTAAACCTTTATTATTGCAGCAGTGTAGTGCTGTAGTAATGACGCTATCCTTTGAGCTATGCTTCAATACTAACATAGCATAAGATTCCGTTAGGGACAAGTTTAGGGCCTACAGAGTCAGGAAGTATCAATATTAATGTCTTTTAAAACACACTAATAGTATCAAATGTGCAATGAAACTACACAGAATAGAAACCTTTCAGACTGGGAGAATGCTTTCGAATGTTTTATTGTTTTAACTTGAGCGCACTGTATATACTGCAGTGAACGAGAGAATGGTTACAATGGTTCCTAGCTAAGCTATTGACAGTAATGCTATTGAGGTAGGATCTATGTATATCTATACAGAACATCATTTTACGACAATCGTTTTCCTAAACAACCTCATTTATATACATGTATAGTCTAGGTATAACGATGTAATTATTAACTGTTAAATAAAGTATTAAAAAATATATATCTGCGATATTCTACAGCTAATGTGCACATAATTATGCGTTTGACTCCTAATCAAAACATTACAAATCATTATATATCGCTCTATATATATATATATATATATATATATATATATATATATATATATATATCATAATATATCTTTCTTTGATATACCATATCAGAGGTAATCATACCATCAAACTCTGATGCATTAGAAAACTATGTCAGTGCAACTGTACTTGATCTAAGTGCAAGTGCACTGAGAGAAGAAACTAGATCATTAGACAGCAGCAGCCACACGTAAAGGCTAACAAAGAATCTTATTGCAACTTGAAAACTTATACACGTATACTGTACAGGTTTGCAAAAGTATCAAGAGTTAATGAAATCAAACCATGCTTAAGTTAAAATAAGTGCGCCGCATATACCTGGGCTCTTATACCCTTTAGGTACACCTCATGTAGTATTGCAATTATATTGTATAGCTAGTTAAGTATTCTTGCACTTTCACTTCAGCGCTAGTTAAGTACTGTCGCACTTACACTTTAGCGTTAGTTAAGTACTCTCGTAGTTACACTGGAGCGCTAGTTAAGTACTGTCGTACTTACACTGTAGCGCTAGTTAAGTGCTCACGCACTGACAATGTAGCGCTAGTTAAGTACTCATGCACTGACACTGTAGCTTTAGTTAAGTGCTCTTGTACTTACACTTTAGAGTTAGTTAAGTACTCTCGTAGTTACACTGGAGCGCTAGTTAAGTACTCTCGTACTTACACTTAAGCGTTACTTAAGTACTCTCGTACTTACACTGTAGTGCTAGTTAAGTACTGTCGTACTTACACTGTAGCGCTAGTTAAGTGCTCTTGTACTTACACTTTAGAGTTAGTTAAGTGCTCTTGTACTTACACTGGAGTGCAAGTTAAGTACTCTCGTATTTACACTGGAGCGCTAGTTAAGTAGTCATGCACTGACAATGTAGCGCTAGTTAAGTGCTCGTGCACTCAGCATGCACTCGAGTCTATTCCCACCGGTGCAGAAGTACTGACGCAGCCTGCATGCCTCAACAGTCCACCAATAACTGTAGTAATGAGTAGTTAACTTATAACAATGCTGGAATAATATGACTCATCAGGAGTTAAGTAGAGCAAGGTCACACTGTATAGAAGGCTGATGACGAAGAGGATTAAACACAAGTAACAACACAAGAGCTGAGAGTAGAGCTGTTGACTCTCTGCTGGGAGCAAATCTCACTCCACTTCCGCACATTCCCGGGCTCTCCTACAACAATAACGTTAGACGTTAGATCAATGATAAAAATCTTTTTGTTTATTTAATTTAGTGTATAGAAGTTATTAAATTAAGTTTAGTTAAGGATTAGATTTATGATTAGGGTTTGGGATAGGGTTAGAGTTAGGGTTTAATTTGAATGGAATTAGGGTTATATTAATGACAATTAGAAAATAAAAAATACGATTTTTGTCATTGATCTAATGTTTACCATAAAAAGCAACGACTTCTTTCTGCGTAACTCGTCTCAAAAGCTATACGCAGATGAGACTTTCCATGTCAAATCACGACCAAATTATAGAAATGCTATCAAGTCTCATATTTTCTCATTTTAACAATAATTAGTGTGTTAACATATATCATACCAGACTCACCCCAAATCAAGATTTGAGGATTAGTGCCTATGGGGTTGCAGGGTTAAAAAAATTACGAGTCATCGTCTGAAAACTTTGTGAAATAAGTAACCAATAGGGCCTACTTGAATCTGGCCAAGCTATAGACATTCAGCAAAAGGAATGAAAAGCACAATACTAATCATTTTAAAAGTAAAGAAACTGAACTTCACGTCCATTTTTAACTTACCAATATTCAATAATCGTATATATATATATATATATATATATATATATATATATAATATATATATATATATATATATATAGGCCTAACATTGAAATTGGTTCACAATTCCAACCACTCTAATAAACTTAGCATAAAACATAATTTTGTAATTACGCTAAATATAATGACAATACGACGGGCTGGTATGCTAGCTGTCATTTAGAACCGGTGAATGGATAAATGAGAGCAATACTAACGAGATGATGACTGGAGTAGCAGAAACCAGATGTCGCTGCGTGCACTCGTTTAGCCACGCCTCCTCTATGATCCCTCCTCAGACTTTGCTCATGCTTTTGACAAACTACGCTATCGTTATGTGCAGCGATCAACACACACAAGCGCACAAACACAGCGAAAAGCATCCATAAATACTGTTAAGGTAAAATCGTTTTACTTAATTAACTTTAATTCGTTTTAATTAACTTCATTAATATGCTTCCAATATTTTTTTCTCTCTCTTTTACCCTCTCTCTCTCTCTCTCTCCTCCCTCTCTCTCTCTCCCTCACTATCTATCTCTCTATACCATTATCTGTATCTATCTTTCTATCGCTCTCTATCGGTCACTAGGTACAATGTCCATACAGGATGAGTCAATCATGGTCTCCCACCTAAACTGCCTCACACTGTTGACTTATCATGGCCAGATTTATTTATTGTTGTTATTTAAAATATTATATAATTATATTCAGATATAAAAAAGTTAAAGTAGGAGTTCGTAACATTAAAAACAATGAAATAAAAAATATTAAATTCGATGCTTTGATTAATATTATATATATATATATATATATATATATATATATATATATATATATACACATATAAAGTATTGTACAAAGAAGTGACTGTGGAGCTCAAGTTGGCTTGACCTACAGAGTTTCATTCGTCTCCAATGATTAGAACTCAAAATCTTATCTTGATTAATACAATAACAATTCCATAATGATTATAATTCTATCAAGATGACGATGATGATGATGATGATGATATAGGAAGGATATAGCTAATCTCCTCAGCAGCAACACTCATTGCTGGCTGAGCGCTGCACACACACACAGAATCTACAGCCAGTAACATCAGGTTCGTCCTTGGCACGTTGTTCACACTGAATGATCTACAACACACAGATAGATAGAGATAGAGTGAAGGAAGAACGGAAAAGGACGGAGAAATAGTAAAGAGACGCACAAGAGATTCAGAGAGAGAGAGAGAGAGAGGGAGAGAGAGAAACAGAGGATAGAGAGAGCTAGAGAGAGAAAGAGAGAGAGAGAGAGAGAGATATGCAGAGAGAGAGAAAGCTGGTAAAGCTGAAAGCTAATGTTAATTTCAGTTTCCTTACTCGAAAGCGATGTCAGTGACGGGCGAGTCCAGGATTTGAACCCTGCACATACTGATCCGCGGTCATACTCACCTTATACTTCGTACTTACCTTGTCGACATCGCCAATGGCTCCAGCCAGTGGCGTTGAAAAGCTAGAGAAAGAGAGAGAGAGAGAGAGAGGTAGGAGAGAGAGATAAATAATAAGAGAGATAGACATGCAGAGATAGACAGAGAGCGAGAGAGAGAGAGAGAGAGAGAGATAGAGATAGACAGAGGCAGAGAGAGAGAGAAAGAGATAGAGAGAGAGCTATATCTTACTTGGGACACCCATCACACTTGTCCACTAGGGTGCCCACATATGGGAGCCTCATGGCGTCAGCGGTGTAGTGTGTGTAGGCCTTAATGCAGGACTTGCTGCCGATGATACCAGGCTCATAACGTCTCTTGATCGATAGCAGACAATTGTAGAACTGAAGTCCCTCATTACCATACCTAGTCGTCCTGTCTACACACTCGTTCCTCCATTCATCAACCTGCGACAACAACAACAACAGCAACAACAACATTAATTAGGCGTGTGGTATTAAAAGTAATAGATATCAACGTAGTGGACCATTTCACTATAATGCGTGTTATTATTACTACAATTATTATTGTTATTATTTAAATGAGAATCCGATGTAATAGAAAAACCTGGCTTTTGTCTGTGGCTAGCTTGCCCAGTTCGAACAGCAGCGTCATCGTGTTCTCGTGGCTAACTTCAGAACGAGTCTTAGCTCGGTCCTGAGCCTGTTCATACAGATTTATATTCGTGTCGTTGTTTGCTGTAACATCAATCAATCAATTCAACACTACATTTTATCGAATGAAAGAATGAATGAATGGATGAATGTGTGAAGGAATAAACGAACGAACGAACGAATGAATGAATGAGTGAACGAATGAATGAATATATGATTGAATGAACGAATGAACGAAAGTGCGAAAAATGAATGATTGAATGAATAAATGAATGAAAGTATGAACGAACGTATGAACTAATGCATGGATGATTAATTATAATTCGATAAATTAGATGAGCAAGACACCGATTAATGAATAGATGAATTTATGAATGAACAATAGCTCTAACAACAAAAACTCATTAAACAGCAACCGGACAGTTCTTTATTGGATGTAATGTTGCGGATCTATTGAAAGTAAACTGGAGGTATTTTTTGCGTCTATACTTTGAAAATAATAATCTAAATAAAACATAAAATGGGCGTAAATACACGATGACTGAAAAAGGAAAAGACTATAATTTTCTCGAATTTAATTAATAAATTTGTTTATTGCACGCTTTTCGAGTAAACGTGTGTGATATTTCATGTTCTTTTCATTTCGAACACTTTATCTCTTTGCTCTGTTTCGCTAAACATGATGTCACTTTGTATAGTGTACTTTATATTGTGTACTTATTGTAGTTATGCTACCATACTTTTGATGAAATAATTATGCATATAATTCAGCAGTGCTGAACTAAACGTGTGACTGATCGATGACGTCCTCACCTCCAACGAGAGCGAGCAAGCCGTGCCACAGAGACACCAGGTTGATTTCCAGTGCCATCCTGCTCAATTAGTGTAATCAATCAATCAGTAAATCAATCAATCAAATAATCAATGGAATAACACTCTCACGCAGTAAATATCACTCAATCCATCAGTAAATCAATTAATCAATCAATAAATCAATCAATCAGTCAATCAATCAATCAATCAATAAATCAACCACCGATTAACCTACCGATCCATCGATCAATCAATCAACCAACAATGAATCAATGGAATAACGCTGAAACACAGTCAATCTATAAGAAGTTAATAAACAGCACTACGTCACTATCTGCATGTAATATTGAACTGAAACATTGTAAAAAAACTATTCATGGTGTAGCTAATTCAGCTTATATTAATACCTCAGTGGATTGCACGCTTGACTGATTGATCAATTGAATAATTGATCAATTTAATGAATGATGGATTGAATATTAAAAGTATGATGGATTTGATATGTACTTTAGCTTTTATATTAATCACTCAATTAAAGAATATATACATGTACACGCACACACACACACACACACACACACATATATATATATATATATATACATGTATACATATGTATATATACATGCATATATATATATATATATATATACATGTATACATATGTATATATACATGCATATATATATATATATATATATATATACATGTATATATATATATATATATATATATATATATATATATATATATATATATATACACATATATATATATGTATGTATATATTTGTAATATATCAGACGTGCAGTTTTCAATAATACGTACATGATGAATTCATGCAGAATGTAGACAGTGGCAGAGTAGAGCTGCTTTATTGGCTGCATAATGAAAAAACAAAACACTGTTATATTCGCTACTGTTGTCCTTATAAAAGAGAAGGTGGCTGTTAAATAAAGCTACTTTCTTGAAGTAGCTTTACAATGATCGTCTACCTATTGTTATCGTAGTATTTGTGACGGTAGCTCGAGTCGTCTTGAAAAGAAGCCTTGTGCTTCTGAACCTTGACGTTAAACACACTACAACCTACCTAGTAAAGCTACTTAAAAAAGTCCCTATTGCGCGTGATTCAAGTAACGCAACTACACTTTAGGCGCCATATATCATAAGCAAGCATGAAAGTCAATTTAAATGTTTTGAAAAAAGTAAAGCAAAAGCTGGTAAAGCTAAGTAAGGTTAACGTCAGTTTCCTCATTAGAAAGAGATGTCAGTTTTAATGTTTTACAAATATTAAACTGTTTTAATTGTCGTTGCAAAATCTTAATAAAAATCTGCTTACTGAAATTTTGATTAGCAAAACTTTGAATTAGAATATAATAGTCATTGCGAACAGCCAAAAACAATATTAGGTCTGTAGTGCAGAGGTTAGCGTGTGCTCCTTAGAGTCGAGAGATCTGAGTTCAGACCAGTGATTAGCCAGCGAAAGAATAATCATAACCTCAGCAAAAAACAGTCAATTTAACCCATATGACAGGCACAACACAGCCAACTTGAGCAATTGTAAGATACAAACTTACGCGAAAGCAACTGATTTGTCGTAACTATTCAATGCTGGTGAAGAATGAGAGAGTTGTGAGAAGGTTACATTGAAGAAGAATGAGACAAGATATGAGAATGTAGAAATTTTTACTAGTTTATACCCGCTCTTATAAACGAAAAGATATTCTCGCCGTAACCAAACTCTACCATTTGACTTTATCCTCGAGATAACTACAAATCTGCTTCTTGCATCTTATGAAACTTTTCTATTCTCGACTTTATCTTGAGCTTGTTATGTCATATTTCCAAGACTTCAAAACGTTTGCGCGGATTTCGCGCTCTCCTATTGGCTGGAGCCACCTGCGACGGTTGAAAGTTAGCCTCCTGGCGACGAATTTGTTTTGACAAGATATAGTTCCGTCACATGTAGCTGAAATCAGCTCAGATGCCGAGCGACATCTCGTTCATAGTATGCGACTTCCGGCGACGATATCGTTCTGATTGAAGCTCTATAGGATTGCACATTATATATTAATTTAAATGTAATTGTTTTTAGCTCATGATTACAATTGAACTCTTCCTGAAAAGTAGTCTCGAAGACCGAGTTCGACCATGACACTGCTATATAAGTTTTCGTTGTTAATAATAATTAATAATAAAACTTACATTGAAGAAGATCGCCTCAGATCCTGAACTTGTGTTTCGCCAGATGTCGCACAGTGCCTGATAGTCCAACGTTCTGGTGCTGCAACATTTCATTTATCTCACAATTCACAACATTCGCAAGATGTCGTCAGTCAAATGAGATTGGATAATCTGCTACCGGAAGAGCTAATGCTATACAAAAGAGACATAACATCTAGGTTTAGGATGGCCTAGCTCTATCCCACGCACTCAATGGCCTCACATACAATCCACTCTCTTGATATAGCACCATATCTCACCTTTCGCAAGCATTTACAAGCAGAACACAATCAAAAAGCTGCACACAGTAGGACTAACTCTTACGAAGATTAATTTTTACAACTTAGATGATTTTTAATTGTTTTCTTCAGCACGTATTTGAGATGTACCGACCTCTTGAAGACTCCATGTCTGAGGATGGGATCTTGTTTCTGAGCGGGATCAATGATCAGCCTCTCCATGATGAGAGAAGAGCTTCCACCCAGTGACCCAAAGAATTTACCCAGCTGTCATCATACACAATAACAATGGGGTCACGGTCTATTCTTTAATGCATTTACTGACTAATTTGCTGGCTGGAGTCAGTGGCGATGTCGGTAAGGTACCCGACCGTGGATTAGTATGTCCGGGTTTCAAATCCTGGGCTCGCCCGTCTCTGACATCATTTTCAAGTGAGGAAACTGACGTTAATATTACCTTTACCAGCTTTTACTTACTGTACTTAGTGTACTTAGTGTACTCACTGTACTAAGTGTACTTACATCCTCGTAATTCTCGGACAGTACCACGTAGCCGTTCTCGTCCAGCAGGTAACAGTCTATCTGCTCTGTCAGGCACGTCTCGAGACACTTTCCGTCCTTGTGACCGCAGAACAGTGAGCTGTTCATGAAGATCTCGAGCAGGGAGGAGTACCTCATCTGTAGCCCCACTGCCGCCACTGCAGCGTCCCTCCCGTGCTCGCTCAGATACACTGGTGTGCTTGCCGTCACCATCAGCTCATCTATAGGCTGCTTCTTGCCTGAATCAATCAATCAATTCAGCAATTCATTAATCAGTTAATTAGACAATTGATCTATCAATCAATCAATCTAATTATTAATTTGTTATTTAGACAATTAATAAATCTATCAATCAATAGTTTAACCTAACTATTAAGCATTTACTTAAACAATTGATAAATCAATCAATCAACTATTAATCGGTTATTTAGATAATTGATAAAAATCAATCAATCGATTAATCTAGAAGTGTTAGATGTTGTCTAGGACATGTTTGTGTACAGGGTGTCAGTGTAGAAGCAGTGGATCTAGAAGTGGATCTAATAATTAGAATTTTCTGACAGCGACAACGTTTTCAATAAAATATCTCTCTTTAAGTCTCTATTCAAAATAACCCTCTACGTCGATTTACGGCGGCCATACGTATCAACAAGGTCGGTCAAGAGTGCATTTTAAATCTCACCGCATTAGCCCTCTACAGAGCCGAATGGCTTACATTTTTCTGCCGAATCTGCCACGAAGCTCCATTATAGTTGTTTTCAAGTCTAAATTACAATTTTTAACAAATAAACTGATCGACTTTTAAGCAGAAAAACTGTTAACTTAATTGACGTTCACGCGTAAACAGTAACGGTGCTGCAATCGCCCATGACAAAGTATCAAATAAGAGCAGCCGATTATTTCTCTAAGAACAAGTTTAGCGAGCATAACTGTAATGAACGTCTCTCTACTCTTGTTGTTCTTGTTAACACAGATCGATCAGCCAGTCAGGCAGACAGTCAGTTAGTTAGACAGTCAGTCAGTCAATTAATTATCCGTCTAATCATTGGCTGGAGCCAGTGGCGATCTCGGTAAGCTATTCGACCGCGGATCAGAATGTGCGGGGTTCAAGTCCTGGACCAGTTTTCGTATACCCAGTCCAGTGAAATGAATGTCCCAGATTTTACTCTCAGATAAGCGCGGCTGGGATTCGAACCCACGAGAGTTCAATTCACCTCAGGATCTGTCATTTGAACTTTATGACGTTACCACTACGCTATCAAGACATTCAGGTTTGAATGGTACGATACACAGCACTTAAACGGTCAACAAACCTGCGTTGAATGGAATGGAGTAGGTGAAGACTTCCTCTCCATTAGTCACGGCCCTCTTGTAGTAAATCTCGTCCACCGTTGATTTGTGCTTCTCAATAAAGTCTCTACAAATCACGCAAATAGTGACCCAGGTTCAAAGCTAAGGTAAAAGTAAAGCTAAGGTTAACGCCAGTTTTCTCACTAGAAAGCGATGTCAGTGACGGGCGAGCCCAGGATTTGAACCCCGCACATACTGATCCGCGGTTGAGTATCTTTCCGACTTCGCTGAAAGCTCCAGCCGATCATAAGCTCAAGACGTAAAGCCACGTACGAGTTTTTAGTGACTCACATAAATACAATTGAGAAAGAAGAGAACAAATTCACAAGACTAGTATTTAAAATGTATGGAATGCAAAGGAAAGCAACCTCACATCTCATAATGCGGTCAATTTTAAGAATAAGAAGACAGAGAGAAATTGAACCCTAAAGAACATCTTACAGGCTGAGCATGTGGCACATTGGTAGGGAGTAGAGCTGTGAACCTGTAGGCGTGTAGGGTTCAAATCTAGTGTTCTCCCTGTAACTGAAACGACTGGCTGGAGCCAGTGGCGATGTCGGTAAGAATTTCGACTGCGGATCAGCATGTGCGGGGTTCAAATCCTGGGTTCGTCCGTCACTGACATCGCTTTCGAGTGAGAAAACTGACGTCAACAATTGCTTATCCAGCTTTACAAAAGGCTGTGCGTTATACTACTATAATTTTACATGTATGTCTTTTAACTTTTAACTTCGTAAAATTGTTCGTTTGTAATGCGGAAAACATATTAGAGAAATATAATTAACTGATGAAGCTCGCTAATTACAGAACAAATCATTTTCTTGCAGATGTGCTCGTCACTGAGCGAGAGAGTGAGGAATTTACTGATTTGTGAATTAGAAGGGATAAATAGAGACACAGCTTATAACGTACGGCTCCGTCAGGTTCTTCCCATGAGCCACAAGCGGTAGATATCGGGTTAGACCACCCTTAGTGCCGATAAACACCAGCTCTATCCCGCTGAATCAATCAATCAATCAGTCAATCAATTAATCATTCAATCAATCAGTCAGTCAATCACTCAATCAGTAAATCAATTAGTCAGTCAATCAATCAAACAAACATTCAAACAACCCTACAAATAAATAGTCAATCAATCAGTCGTCAATCAATTTTTAAAACGAAGATTGGACCTAATACTGTCAAAACATCTACTCTATAACTCTGAATACTACTGTATCTTACCGACATCGCCATTGGCTCCAGTGTGATGTATGTCGGTAAGATACTCGACCGCGGATCAGTATGTGCGGGGTTCAAATCCTGGGCTCGCCCGTCACTGACATCGCTTTCGAGTGAGGAAACTAACGTTAAGTATCACCAGCTTTTAAATGCCGAGATATCATCTTTTCAAGATGCCTTTCAAACAACTTCCTCGTGTGTGGATGTTAAATCCAACAGAGGCTCTTCAAGGTCATACTCAAAGCGACACTCAAGGTCACACTCAAGGTCACACTCAAGGTCGTTCTCATGATCATATTCGAGGTCATACTCAAGGTCATGCTCAAGGTAATACTCAAGGTCATACTTGAATGAGACGACATCGTTGACTGAGTCATCCCAGTTCTCTTTCATCCACGTCGTGTAGACTGACCTCGTGGCCTCTGCGTCAAACAGCAGACCTTTTACCAGCTCATCGTTACCTGCCGTCAATCAATCAATCAATTTATTAATCCATTAATCAATCCGTCAATCGATCAAACAGGCAATCAATCAATTAATTAATTAATCAATCAAATAATCAATCAATCAATCAATCAATCAATCAATCAATTAATCAAATAATCAATAAATCAATCAATCAATTAATTAATTAACCAATAAATCGGTAAATCAATCAGTCAATCAATCAATCAATCAATCAATCCAGCCAATGTATCAGTCAATCAATCCACAGATCATTCATTTACTCACAAGAACTATGCATCAGTATTCGTTATAATTCAATCGAGCCAAACTTTCAGCTGTGCATTAATTTCATAATAAATAAAATTGTATGTTTATGAGTAAATATACAATTTGCTAGTTGGAGCCAGTGGCGATGTCGGTAAGATACTCGACCGCGGATCAGTATGTGCGGGGTTCAAATCTTGGGCTCGCCCGTCACTGACATCGCTTTTGAGTGAGAAAACTGAAGTTAACATTAGACTTACCAGCTCTTTAAAGTACAGGACCTATCACGTGACATCCTGCAGTGTTCACAGGGGGCGTAGCTCATGGGTGATGGACAGGCAAGGTCCACACTAAGTGCAGGTCTATCAGTTAAATATAAACATGCCTACACATTTCACAGACAGGTTTCCTAATACACTTCAACACGTGGAAGTACGAATCCCAGCCCGGCCGTCACTGATGGTGACGTTACTATGTGACGAGAGACGAAAGAGACGTTAAATAGATTGTGGTAGAGTTGAGTCGCTTACATCTGTCCCTGTAGACATATGAGAGGTCAACGTCCTTTCCGTACATGAGATACTGTATTAACTGATCCACTGGCTTTCTCTCTCCATTGCTTACCTGACAGTAAGTCCTGCATCAATCAATCAATCAATCAATCAATCAATCAATCAATTAACGTCCTTGCCATACATGAGATACTGTATCAGCTGATCCACTGGCTTTCTCTCTCCATTGCTCACCTGACAGTAAGTCCTGCATCAATCAATCAATCAATCAAACAAACAATCAATCAATCAATCAATCAACATCCTTTCCGTACATGAGATACTGTTTTAACTGATCCACTGGCTTTCTCTCTCCATTGCTTACCTGACAGTAAGTCCTGCATCAGTCAATCAATCAATCAAACAATCAATCAACGTCCTTTCAATCAGATACATTATTTGCATATATATCTGCTACACTACTAACAAATATATCTTAGATATAAACTACATAACTAGCATAGATCTCATAGATATTAGCTACATAAGTAGCATAAATGTCATAGATATGAGCTACATAACTAGCCTATCATAGATATCAGATACAAGCTGTTATTGTTGTTGCTGGAGCCAGTGGCGAAGTCGGTTAGATACTCGAACGCGGATCAGTTTGTTGCGGGTTCAAATCCTGGGCTCACCCGTCACTGACATCGCTTTCGAGTGAGGAAACTGACGTTAACCTTAGCCTTACCTGCTTTTTCTGAGCTTTTTAAGCTCAGTCAGTATGATTGGAGTGGTTAGATAAGACAATAAACGTTTAACGCTTATTTCCCCAGCCACAAATGATGTCATGTATTAGACCTTCACATGTTATAGAACTTTTGTCATCCAGAGCTCGGGTTTAATAACAGGACCACAGGTTTAATGGCACTAAATGTATTTCTCTGAGAAATTCAAATAACTGTTTGTTAAGAACAACTAGAATAAAGTTACCAGGGTGCAAAAGTTAAATCTCCAGTTCTGAATGATGAAGGATCTAATAAATAAATCAATCAATCAATCAGTCAATCAATCAAAAGGTTAAAAATGAAACAATATATACACACAAAGATCCATAGGGCTATAGGTGTCCAGGCTTATAGTTGCCTAGGGTTTTAGGTGCCTAGGGTTATAGGTGTGATGAGAAGTTGGCCTCACGGGAATTAATTAATTAAAGTGGCTGTCTCGTTAAAGCACTTGCTTTCTTACAGAGATCAAGGTCTTCAAGAGACCCTCACTAGTAACATGAGAGAACACGAGAGAGAGAGAAAGATAGAGAGAAAGAAAGAAAAATAGAGAGAAAGAGTGAGAGATATAGAAAATTAGAAAAAGAGAGACAGAGAGAGTGAGAGAAATGGAGAGAGAGAGTGTGTAAGAGTGATATATATTAACACGTGTAAATATATACATGTGTGTATATATATATATATATATATATATATATATATATATATATATATATATGTATATATATATATATATATATATATATATATATATATATATATATATATATATATATATATATAATTATACATATATACTGTATATATACACATACATACATACATTTATATACATAGAGTGAAAGTGAGAGCGAAAGAGAGAGAGCTAGTAAAAATAAGGGACAGATAATGAGAGCATGTACAGACCAGCGTCCTCAAGTTTTCTAGCGCTCTCTACGGAATTTGTGCCGTGACCGCTCAGCAAACACAACCCTAAGCTGTTCATGATAAATAAGTGTCAACAAAATGAACATTTATAGGCCTACATCTTACAATAATAATCTAACGAACAGATGAACTACAATAAACATCCCCGTGTTGTGTCCGGGTTGTTTGAAGAATTGACCCCCGGTTATTGCACGATTGCCTTTACGATTGATTGCTTGATTGATTGATATATAGATGGACGGATTGATTATCTGATTGGTTAAATTATAATTGATCAATTAATTGAGTTCATGATTGATTGTTCTATTTCTTTATTTCTTTATCGATTGGTTGATTGAATGACTGATTATTTGATTGATTGATTTATCGAGATCAACGAGATTGATTATTTGATTGATTGATTTATCGAGATCAACGAGATTGATTATTTGATTGATTGATTTATCGAGATCAACGAGATTGATTATTTGATTGATTGATTTATCGAGATCAACGAGATTGATTATTTGATTGATTGATTTATCGAGATCAACGAGATTGATTATTTGATTGATTGATTTATTGAGATCAACGAGATTGATTATTTGATTGATTGATTTATCGAGCTGAACAGACCTGAAAGGCGTTCCACTGATGTCAGTGATGAAGTAATGCTTGTCTTTCAGTACTGTTCTCATCTGACAATCACACAAATGAGATTTTAATTTTGGTAAAATACAATTGCTTGATTTAGAATAAAATGAAAACATTTTCAGTAACGCCGCAGTGTAGAATTGTACAAATGAAGTTTCTCTCCAAGCAAGAAACAGACCTCATAATTAATATATACATTGGCACACCGGAATATGACAGGAACATGAATTTTAGTGTATTAAAATGTGTACATATGCCTCGGGTCTGTCACTCTGTTGAGCATGGGATAGGAAAGAGTGTGAATGAATTCTTACCGAATTATCGTAGAGAGTTTTAGTTTGAGCTCTTATATGGGCTGTCTCTCTGTTGATCATTTTCTCTCTCAGCTGTACACATCAAAACACCACAATCTTTCAGATGCTTCAGATAATATTACGTAATTCTCGGATAATTTAGCATATCCTAGACGCTATAAGCTCTTATACGTTCTGTTTGATGCTGCATAATGTTGATTGACACGTTGAACTGTTGATTTGTCTGCGTTCACAATTGTTTGTCTATGTTTGAAGACTTTTAAATAAACATATGTAGTGTACTACTGGATACGGGTGTATATAAAAATGGATATAAAGTTATTGATTTAATTTCCGGTCTGTTACTACTACAAAGATAATCACAAAATATTTAACGAACATTTTCCTTCAGGCGAGTAATTTAATAAATAACATAATAAGCTACATAGTGTAATAAATATCCATTATGAAATGGAAAAGTCTCAAATAGGGGATTGACTGATGATATGATGTAGGACAGAGAGGATTTGAGACAGTCTATTCGTATCAAGACCGTTGTTAAACTATGATTCAAGGCAAGATGATGATGATGATGATGATGATGATGATGATGATGATGATGATGATGATGAATAAATATCCATAATGATGTTTAGCTTACAAATAAGACAAAATCGTCCAACAACCAGATATTATCCCATGCAAATATTGAATATGGTAAATTGATAAGATTATGCATTAATGTTTATACTGCTATAATAATAATAGTAATAATAATAATAATAATAATAATAATAATAATAATAATAGAACCAGGGGTTTTTATCAAACCCCAGGTTCTTTATACCGGGGTAATAAAAATAAAATAAAATAATAATAAAGGCATCCAGGGATGATGTTAGGGACGTCATTGGTAAACCTATTGACGTGGGATCAGCGAATGCTTGCTTACATTGTGGGGTACATCAGATTGCTCCAGTTCATCGATATCAACAGTACCTATTACTTTTCCTTTCTGGAAATAAATCAATCAATCATTAAATTAGTAAATCAATCGGTCTATCTATGCATAATTCTTAAATCAATTTTAACAAGAAACTTACTACAGATCTTCTTTGTAAAATAGCAGGTCACTTATTTCTATAGTTTTACACAATTTCTATCAGAAACCTATTTTATATTCAAAGGTTCTGCCCAACTAAGAATTGGGCAAATATATCGCTGTTAGCTAGGACTGTATATTTCTAGGATTGTGGGTTTTTAGGGTTATATGATTTTAGTGTTGCTTCTTTTTGAAAATAGAGATATTTTAAAAATTGAAGAGATTTAACTGGACAGGAAAAGAATGAAAAATTAGAATTTTGAGTTTTCTCACCTGACGTTCAACAATCGACAAAGCTTACAGTGCAATATCATATGTGTAAAAAAGTTGTAAATCTAAGGTTAACGTCAGTTTCCTCACTCGAAAGCGATGTCAGTGACGGGCGAGCCCAGGATTTGAACCCCACACATACATGCTCTTTAACAAGCACTGTGTTTGCATACAAATGTCAAGGGTTCTGCTTCAATTGAGCACGTCCCTGACAATATCACGAAGAGATATCATGTGCTATGATTAATGGACACTTGTGAATAGACACACCAAGAGCTGCAAGTGATCTCTTACCGTGGCCTTGAGATCTGGATGTAGCACCACGTGACCTCTGTTGTTAACTATGAATGCATAGCCCTCGTGTCCCAACTATCAAAATCAATCAATTGATCAATCAATCAATCAATATATCAATCAATCAATAAATCAATTGATCAATCAATCCATCAATTAGTGTTTTACTGCCTCAGTCAATTAAATCGATAAATCCATTAGTCATAATATACAAGTTAGCCGCGCAATGTCTTATCTAGGTCAATACCTTGTGTTATCTAGGTCAATAACTTGAGTTATCTTGCTCAATACATTTTTTTTATCTAGATCAATACTTTGTGTTATCTAGTTCAATACCTTCTGTTATCTAGTTCAATACCTTCTGTTATCTAGGTCAATACTTGTGTAATCTAGGTCACTACCTTATGATGTTGTATGGCTTTTCTCATTTCTTTAATAGTAACATCAGCTCCAGCAACGCCTATTAGCTCTCCACTCATCTATACAGAAACACACACATACATATACACATGTTTACACGTATAGACATGTGTACAAACACATATATACATGTAGATAAGTGTACGTAAAAACAATTGAAAGCATATGTCAGTGCATAAAACACATATTAATGCACATAAACATACAACATATAGAACAATAGCATCAACAAATGTACACACACGCACACATACATTCACACGCAAACGTACACTAATACACATACACACACACATACACATTGTCGCACTCATACCTACATAGCCAAACAACAACAGAAGAAAGTCTACTCATAAGATTGTATTTTATGAGTTTCTTACCGACGTCGCCACGGTTGGAGTCAGTAGCGATATCGGTACGATGCTCGACAGCAGATCAGTATGTGCGGGGTTCAAATACTGGGCTCGCCTATCACTGACATCGCTTTCGAGTGAGGAAATTGACTTTAATATTAGTTTTGCCAGCTTTTTTATTTCGTACATAACGTAATGTCATACGTAACGTCAATATTAGCAGACTAACTGAATGCTACTTACCGTTGAGTTGTGCTCCCTCGTGTCGTAGGCTGGCTTAGACACTGTGACCACGTGCTCTAAACCCTAAGTAATCAACCATCAATCAATCACTCAATCATCAATCAATCAGTCGTCGATCAATCACTCAATCATCAATCAATTACTCAATCATCAATCAATTAATCAATCATCAATCAATTAATAAATCATCAATCAATTAATCAATTATCAATTAATCAGCCATCAATTAACCAATCAATCATCAATTAATCAGCCATCAATTAATCAATCAATCATCAATCAATTAATCAATCATCAATCGATTAATCAATCATCAGTTAATTAATCAGCCATCAATTAATCAATCAATCAATCAGTCGTCAATCAATCACTCAATCATCAATCAATTAATCAATCATCAATCAATTAATCAGCCATCGATTACTCAATTAATCATCAATTAATCAGCCATCAATTAATCAATCAATCATCAATCAATTAATCAATCATCAATCAATTAATAAATCATCAATCAATTAATCAATTATCAATCAATCAGTCGTCAATTAATCAATCAATCATCAATCAATTAATCAATCATCAATCAATTAATCAGCCTTCAATTAATCACTCAATCATCAATCAATTAATAGTCAATTAATTAATCAGTACTCAATTAATAAATAAAATTATATTCATTTCTTTATTCGTCAAAAACAATTAATAAAGCAAATTCATTGATCAGTCTTAAAATCAATAAATCAATCAGTCTTTAATCCAGTAATTAATCAGTAATCAATCAATTAATCAGCTGTCAAAATTATAATCAGTTGTAAATAAATTAATTAGTTGCAAAACAATTACTCAATCAGTCCTCAATCCATTATCCAATCAGACGTCAACCAATTAATCAAAAAGTCGTCAATCAATTATCACTCTAATAAATAAAGTTTGTAAATAAAATAACAGGTCAGAATGGCAAAACTTCACAATTTTAAAGGATTTCGTTAATTACAAATCTAAGTAGATAGCAAGGAAAGACTTAGCCCAGCACATGTAGCTAATAGATGCATTTAACAATTTTCTACTTACCTAACGTAGTTTAGTGAATAAGATCTTAGAACAAAACGTAAATGTTAAATTTATAAGATTTTCTTATTGTAAGGTATTTAATATTATCATAAAGCTTTCACTAGGTGAAGGATTTTATCATTAATATAGTTATATTGGCATGGACTTATGAAGATGAAGTAAAAGAAATCGCGAGCTATTCGTACCGCGGTGTCCATGTAAGTGTTGGTCCAAGTGATGTGATCCGCCTTTCTGAGAGCCATGGGTCTACTCACCACGTGTATATAGTCCTAGCAAAAATAACAACAACATGGGTCTACTGACAACGTGTATGTAGTCCTAGAAACAACAACAACAACAACATGGGTCTACTGACAACGTGTATATAGTCCTAGCAACAACAACAACAACAACATGAGTCTACTGACAAAGTGTATGTAGTTCTAGAAACAACAACAACAACAACAACATAGGTCAAATATTCCTATCACTAGCCATGACGCTGTCTCAGTCTCTGTCTCAGTCTCTGTCTCTCTCTCTCTATCTCCCTCTGGCTGGTGTTCCAATTATTAGCAGGTTCAAGGCATGTGCATTCCTATTTCGCTTTAGAATTTTAAAAGCATTTCCGACGTAGCAGTCTAATTAAACTTCGTATCAACAGGGGCTGGCTTCAAATCCTGTGCTCGTCTCGTACCTGACTCTTTGAGGAGAGAAAACTGACGTTAAACTTGACTATCAGCTTGATTGACACAAGCAATTAATTCTGAACCGAGTTACAAACCTGAACTTTCTCGTGAATTTCAACCATTGAGGAAATGCGCGAGAAATAACCTGCAATACGGTTAAACAATAATATCATTCTGCAGACTATTTATAGGTTTATCGGAACTGGATTTATTTAGCCGTTGAATGGCCGACAGGAAAGCAGGCCCGTCTAATAGACAGCTTCGAGTTCGAATCCAGGCCTGGAGTTTCTGGCTTTATCTATTTGATTAGAAAAAAGACGAAAGCTTTGCTAGAAAAATCTATCATGATCAAGAGTTAGTCCCGGTACTCCAGTCTATACGTAAAATTACAAAGTCTATTAAAATTGTTCATATAGTTGTATTTCTCTCATAAAATAGTTCCTAAAGTTCTATATCTCTCTTGTATTCTGTCATTGGACAGGCCTATGACAAATATTCTTTCTCAGAATTTTTTCAAAATCAATGAAGTCTAATAGATAAAATTTAAAAACTTCATAGATAAAATACGTTAATCCATTCACAAAATGCTATGCTATATTACTGATAAATTTAGGTTATGATTTGGGAAAATATGGCTTCTAATGTTATTTTCCATGACCTTTCTCGGTCCTTGCTTGGTCGCCCCTGAAAGCTTGCTTGCTGAAAGCTGCAACACTCGAGCACGTCATCATATAGAACTGAATGACTTGCTGAAGGCTGCAACACTCGAGCATGTCATCATATAGAACTGAATGTTTAGCAGACAAAATACCTCTGTGATTACAAGCGAGAGTTCTCAGAGCCTTTGTATTTCCTCCTTCAGCCCCAACCTTGTACGTGAATATCCTTACCTACACACCAGTGGATGAGTGAGTGAATGAGTGAGTGAATGAGTGCGTGAATGAGTGAGTGAGTGAGTGAGTGAATGAGTGCGTGAATGAGTGAGTGAGTGAGTGAGTGAGAAGACAAACAAAGAAGTCTCAAGGCACTAGAATGATAAAGGGTCTCTCGAAAAAACTACGACATCTATCTTTTATGAAATTTAAAAATCTAAACAATTTCATAAAAGAAATGGTTCAATAATTTAAAAAATTACTAATATCGTACAAGAGAAATATCTAATTCCTACTCTAGTACAGGCCCAACAGTCGCTGATGATTCATTCAGGCTACGAATTCGAACTTTTAAAGCATTAGCGACTAAACTTTGCCTCAAAGAGTAGAATTTGGAAATTTTAATTAATTTAACATATCCGCTAGAAGTTGACTATTTGGTTAATATCTTATGAAAATTGATAAATAAAAAAATAATAAAGTCATAAAAGTCTCATAGAAATTTGAAAATATTAATAAATTTCGAAGTTCTAAGATTTATTATTAATATTTACACTTTTCAAAGCCTCAAATTTATGATAAATAGAAAAATAAGTATCCTATTTTCCAGATTAAACTCTCTCGAGTAACTTTTTAATAAAAATATTGTCGCAAATAATACTGGCAGTGCAGCTGAGTATTAATAGCCGTCAGAGGTGTAAGAAATTACAATGAATGTACCTGATCGTGCACAGATGAATACTTATGCATTAATTCATCGTATGAATCGTCGAGTCGATCTGTGATTAGCATTATCAGCCGATTGCATTCTGAACTTCTCGCAGTGTTGTTCATCTAAATCAATCAATCAATAACTCAATCAATCTATCAAGCAAGCAATCAGTCAGTCCATCAGTCAGTCAATCAATCAATCAAACGAACTATCAAGCAGTCAGTCAGTCAATAAGTCAATCAATTAGTCAATTAATCATTCAGTCTGTCAGTCCGTCCGTCAGTCAGTCAATCAATAGATCAATCAATCAATAGATGAAGAAATAAATATAGTTACGAATTAATTAAACAGTCAGCAAATCAAGCACTTAATGACTATTTAAATCACTAAATCAAGCACTAAATCAATCAATTAAACGTGCAAAATATCTATCTATCCATCCTTTGTTCAATAAATTAATGGTCGTGCTTCATCGGTGCCTCAAAAACTTCTAATTTAGACAAGCAATAATGCTAATAATTAACGGTGCTGAATTATTTTCTCCAAGAGTTAAAATTATTGAAAATTTCAGAGAAAAATTAGAAAATTGTTAGCAGATCACAGCGTCAGTTACAGTTAAACGCATCAACATGTAAATGGTAGAACAAAATTGCAACAGTTATTAACAGCGACATGTAAATGGTAGAACATAATTGCAACAGCTACTAACAGCAACCTGTAAATGGTAGAAAAAATTGCAACAGCTACTAACCGCGACATTTAAATGGTAGAACATAATTGCAACAGTTACCATCATCGACAAGTAAATGGTAGAACATCATTGTAACAGCTACTAACAGCAACATGTAAATGGTAGAAAATAATTGCAACAGCTACTCAAAGCTACATGTAAATGGTAGAACATAATTGCAACAGTTATTAACAGCAACCTGTAAATGGTAGAAAAAATTGCAACAGCTACTAACCGCGACATTTAAATGGTAGAACATAATTGCAACAGTTACTAACAGCGATGAAGATGTCGAGAGCTTCAGATAGAGCCAGGTTGTGTTTGGCCATGTTGCCTGGTTTCAGTTTATCCATACTCAGAATCATTTTCTGTAACGTCATCAACAGAAATTAAATCAATCAGTTAACTGTTAAATCAATTATATAGTCATGAACTGTCTTAATAAATATTGTTGATGATAATATTTTGTAAATTAATTTATTATTTTGAAATGGTATTTTTAAGAGCACGCCTAGGATTGAGACTTAGAGACATACAATCAATGTGACGCAGATCTACGCATCGAGAAGATCACGTGATAGCCGGTCACGTGACAGCAGATCACGTGACAGCTCTGAAAAAGTAGCGATATTCGAAACACGAACCTTTTTGTTGAGAGCGTTGGCTGGTACCAATGTTCCATTCAAACAGGGGATTAGGTACTCCACGCTGGATGAAAACTAAACAGACAAAAATATAACAAACTTTCTTAAAATATCAAAGATAATAAATCTAACATTTAATAATAATAATAATAATAATAATAAAGGTTTAACGTCCGTTTCCTCATCCAGGGATGATGTCAGGGACGTCCCCAACAGTTTTGACGTAATTGTCGTACACAACTTAACTCAGTATAATAACAATTAAAGTGCTACCGTCATCAGTAACAACATCGAGTATTGAGATAAATCCATGAGCATAAAGTAGGTTCCAGAAAGGTTCAAATTCCATAATCCTAAAAATCAGTCTAAAGATAAGGGGAAATTAGGGAAGTATGCAAATACAGACCTTTTGTATAGGCAGTTCTTAAAAAGAGCAATATGCCTACCTGACATCATCATCAGCCGACGAGCAGGGCGCTGAATGCTTAGTGATTGATTGATTGATTGACTGATAGATTGATTGATTAACAAGTAAGGAGTTGGATTCGTTCTAACCGTTATGACGTTGAAGAAGTCATTCTCGCCGAGTGTTGACACAAGTTTGCGAACAGTCTCTTTGGCCAGATCCGTGTTGACTCCCTTCATGCTTCCACTGGTGTCCAATAGGATTAGCATGTCCTTGGGCGTGTTAGCTGCCTGTATGTACCTACACAAACAAACAATCAATCAATCATTCAATCAATTAATCAGTCAGTCAATCAGTCAGTCAATCAATCAAATAATCAACCAATCAATCTATAAATCAATCAACCAATTAATCAATCAATCAATTAATCAATCTATAATTCAATCAATCAATCCCTCAATCAATCAATCCAGCAATCAATCAATCATTTAGTTTGTCTATATTAACTGTCGCAAGCACTAATGCATTAACTTAAATAGTAGTAATTGTAATAAATTTATCAGAGATTAAAATTCCATTCCATTCTTTCATAAATTAAGTTTAGAATACTTTGTTTACTGATTAATTGATTGATTAATTGTTTATAAAATACAAGATCATACCAGTTTTGAAGTCGGCAGTCGTATATATCTGGCTGGGTTTTCCCCTCAATAGTTGGACCTGTTTGCCATACCGTTCCTGTAATAAATAGATCTATAAATTAGTTTCACTTCACAATTAATGCTCGCGTGAAATCAATAATAATAACAATAAAAGTCTGAAGAATACAGAAATGAAGTTTAATTTTTAAAAAAGTTAGTAAATTCAAAATTAATTTGAAAACGGATATAAGCCAAAATCATGAGTTTTATTAATAAATAAAGTAAGAATGTTGCTGACTAATTAAAAAATAATCAGGTCAATCGCTGATATTATAGCATATATCAAAGGAATTAAGAAAGTAGAGATGATAACAGTTAAAGAGTGCAATATAAAGAAGCTAATGTTACCGTCGGTTTCCTCACTCAAAAGCGATGTCAGTGACGGGTGGGCCCAAGATTTGAATCCTACCTATACTGATCCGCGGTCGAATTTCTTACTGATATCGCCATTGGCTCCAGTCGGTGGATATGGAGATCCATACATTATAAATCAAAATAATTAAATTATAAAATAATGATATAATGAAGCGGCTAACAGGATGCGGAAAGAAAGCTGATAGATACTCGAGTAGCAGAACTTCAATGTCTCAATAGCGTAGGGGTAACGTCATGGAGTTTCAAATGACAGATCCTGAGGTCAGTTGAACTCTCGCGGGTTCGAATCCCAGCCGCTCTGATCTGAGAGTAAAATCTCGGACATTCACTGGACTGATTACACGGAAAACAGTCTAACTTTGCCTAATGGTTTGAACATGTGGCATTGAAAGTGATAGATATCAACATAGTTAATCGTTTCACTATAATGCGTGTTTACTGTTTTTACGAACTTACCCGGGAACATCCTGAAGTAGCCGGAGGAGCTACCGAAGAACTGCCATGTGAGGCTCGGGTCCTCGGCGTAGTTTCTTCTGAACGTGTGGTCAAGCACTTCTGACCAAGCCACAGCGTTCAGTACGTCAGCAGCTGTAATCATCATAGCGATCGATACCGTCATCCATGATTCAATTCAATTTAATTAGAACACCAGAAAGGGTCATTCAACCCTTTAGAGCTCACATACACAACACATAAACAGGCAAATGCAACAGGAAAAAAGTGAATTATTCGATCAATGTGATTGATTTATCGATTGATAGATTGGTTGGTTGATTGATTGATTGATTGATCAACACTTACACTGTTCATAGACATTGGTAGGCACATGCACTGTACTCATGGTCAGGTTGATTGATTGATTGATTAATTGATTTATTGATTGATTGATTGATTGATCCACACTTACACTGTTCATAGACATTGGTAGGTACGTGCACTGTACTCATGGTCAGGTTGACAGAGATGTTGTTGAAATGCTCGTTAGGCACGAGTTCAAATTCTGATACATTCAGCTTCTTAGATTCGAAGTACTGCATCTAAAGCAAAATCATATCTTATATAACTTATACTTGTGGTACTGCATCGAAAGCAAAAGCATTGCTTGTATGCCTTACATGTATACTTGTGGTACTGCATCTAAAGCAAAAGCATTGCTTATATAACTTATACTCATGGTACTGCATCTAAAGCAAAAGCATGTTTACATTAAACTATATTTAAATTAAATCATTTTTAAATAAATATGCACTAACTAACTACGCGACTAACGTAATTAACTTTAACGTAGCGACTATAGAGTCGATAAGTTAAAATTTATGAAAACAGGCAGATAAAATAACGTGTAAATAATGAATGAGAAGACATCAAGATCTAATCGTCATTGTTTCCTAAATCTCATCTATAAATAAATCTTCATTTCTGATATAATTACTGTATGCATAAACTAATTGACTGTTTGATTACAAAAATTTGATTACATAAATAATAATGAATACCATTCACAACCAATTCAGTGAATTGATTGATTGGTTGATTGATTAAGTGATTGAATGACTGCATAATTGAGAGAATGAGTGAGTGAGTGAGTGAGGCACTTTTACCTGCAGATTGGAATCAAATATGTGGTTTTGGTGCGCAATCTCTGCAATCTTCGCTATGCGCTGAACAAACAAACAAGCAACAACAATATCCATAAAACAACAACCATACAACACCAACTATTCAATGCAAACTATACGACGACAACAGCGACAACAACTGTACAACAGCAACAATAACCATAAAACAACAACCATACAACACCAACTATTCAATGCAAACTATACGACGACAACAGCAACAGCGACAACAACTGTACAACAACAACAATACTAGTAGAGTTCTACTTTTTCCAGTGAAAACATCAAGCACGAAAACAACAACAACAACTACACAACAACAACTATAATATAACAAGAATAATGACAACAACAACTATTACTACTGCACTGCTATCGTTCGTCAACGACAAGGCGATTGTTTTGAAGTCAAAGACCGCCAGAGACTTATGTTTCGCAAATTGGTGAAATTTTTAAAATGTCAAAATTTCATAATTAACCTAACTCCTGTCATCAAATTGAAGGCATGTATAAATCAAGAGTCAATGCCTGTTCACGAGATATTCCTGAAAGTCTAAGCTCTTTCATGATGATATTTAGCACCTTTAAAGTATAGAAGTTGACTATGTGTAAGAGATCATGATCAGGACTTCCGTGGAAGGATTGATATAAAGATGAGGATGTCCTGTATAAGAGAGGATCTCCGTAAGAGCCGGAGAGTGAGAGAGCATATTAATACAGGACTGTGTAAATACTGCACTACCAATTGTAAGCGAGCATATTAAAACAGGTTGTGTAAATACTGCACAACCAATTGTAAGACTGACAGAACGGATAGGCCAATGAGAGAGAGAAAGAGAGAGAGAGAGAGAGAGAGAGAGAGAGAGAGAGAGAGAATGAGAGAGGGAGAGAGAGAGCGAGAGAGAAATATAGAGTGGAAGAGAGAGAGAGAGAAAGATAGAGGGAGAGATTGAGATAGATGTAATACAACGTTCTCATGTTTATCTTTACCGGAAGTAATAAGATGTTGAGTCAATTTATTTCCAGTATTTGTATTTAATATGAATGTTTGGATGGATGGGTGGATGGATGGATGGATGGATGGAAGAATGGATGGATGAATGGATATACATATTATTTCAGGTGCTAGAGATAAATTTGGTCATAGACATACAGAAAGAAACACAATCAGACAGTCAGAAGAGAATATGCATAGAGACAGACAGACAGAGAGACAGACAGGTAGACAGACGAACAGGTAGACAGACAGAAAGAAGGATAGTCATGACACAGGGATACAGAAAAGTGTAGACAGTGATATTCAAGTAGTCATCCTCGAGGACATGCAGACATACACGCAGTATTCAGGTGCATGCTCAACATGATCACATCGGTTCAGCGTCTCGTCCAAGATTTATTGACTCATCAAGAATTACAAAACACCCAAAGAATCACGAAGAACGGTGTTACGAGAAGAGCGCAATTTGAGTTTACAAAAACAACAATACGATTAGAGTGCTACTGTTGTCCATGACAAATCGAGTATTATGAAACCATACAAAAACCAATGAGCAGAATGTGGGCGGTCTATAAACGGTGCTCGTCAAAATGCTGATAATCAATCCAAGGAAGGGTACTAGCGGAATAACATACGTGTACATATACTAAATATACGGGTGTTATTATTGACATAAAAATATACATTGCAATGACTTATTTCATTTGTGTATGGTTAAAGTCTCTAAATATATATTCATTGCATTGGTTTAATAATAATAATAATAATAATAATAATAATAATAACAACAACAATTAGAGTGCTACAGTCATCAATGACAACATCGAGCACCATTGAGAAAAAATCAAGCCGGCGAGCAAAAAGAAGGTCCAAAAACGGTGCAAAATTAAATTAAATTGCCCATGAGAGCACTGCTGAATACACAGAGTATTCAGTAAAATGCTTTGCACCCGTATGTAGTCATCAGTTTCTACGGGGTAAACACCAATATAAATGTCAATTTAAGAAACAATCTATACTTTTTTTCTGCATAATTATATCATTGTGCTCAATGCATTGTTTATCAACAAACGACTATCAGCTGTAGCGACATCACGGGAACCGTGACTTAATAACTTTCACGCAGTATTTGCCAAATAGACAATTTTATTACTACTATATGGCATTTCTCAGATTTTCTCTATTAGCACCGAAGATATAGAACCGGTTACTCCTTATTCCATGTCTAGCACTTAGCTCTGTAAACATATTCGTTACTATCAGCTCGTGATCTTCTCTCGTTTATCACAAGAAGTTATTATTCAAAGTCTAATAACAAGATGGCGCCTAGAGTGTTTTCAGTGCTTCTATTAGACCACAACAGCCTCCACAACAGCTAGCTCAGGTTGTGTCAACGAACGGGGTTCAAATCTGCTTAGATTCTAATACTCTTTCTCTGAGAGAGATTTGAGTCTGTAACTTAGAGCTTAAAAGAAGAAGATGAAGTGAGAGAGAGAGAGAGAGAGAAAGAGAAAAAGAGCGAGATATATATTTATATATGGAGAAAGAGAGCCAGAGAGAGAGAGAAAAAAAAGAGAGAGATAGAAACAGAACGATAAAGAGAAAGAGAGAAGGAAGAGAGAAGGACGAGGTAGAGAGAGAGAGAGAGAGAGAGAGAGAGAGAAAGGGAGACGGGGGAGAGATCGAAAGAGAGAGAAAATAGACAGAATACACATAGGATTTAAATATTAATATTTTCTCGTAGAGCGAAGCTGTGAGGTTGATGTACAAACAGAAGCTTGTTCCTGTTCTCAATCAATACTGAACTCAAAATACTCTTAAGCCCAAACTGTCGATCAGCGGCTGATAAATAATTCATAACAACAGCCTCTAATTCATAACAGCAGCCTCTAATTCATAACAGCAGCCTCTAATTCATAACAGCAGCCTCTAATTCATAACAGCAGCCTCTAATTCATAACAGCAGCCTCTAATTCATAACAGCAGCCTCTAATTCATAACAGCAGCCTCTAATTCATAACAGCAGCCTCTAATTCATAACAGCAGCCTCTAATTCATAACAGCAGCCTCTAATTCATAACAACAACCTCTAATTCATAACAGCAGCCTCTAATTCATAACAGCAGCCTCTAATTCATAACAACAACCTCCAATTCATAACAACAGACTCTAATTCATAACAGCAGCCTCTAATTCATAACAATAGCCTCTAATTCATAACAACAACCTCCAATTCATAATAACAGACTCTAATTCATAACAGCAACCTCCAATTCATAACAACAGCCTCTAATTCATAACAACAGCCTCTAATTCATAACAGCAGCCTCTAATTCATAACAACAGCCTCTAATTCATAACAACAGCCTCTAATTCATAACAACAGCCTCTAATTCATAACAACAGCCTCTAATTCATAACAACAGCCTCTAATTCATAACAACAGCCTCTAATTCATAACAACAGCCTCTAATTCATAACAACAGCCTCTAATTCATAACAACAGCCTCTAATTCATAACAACAGCCTCTAATTCATAACAACAACCTCTAATTCATAACAGCAGCCTCTAATTCATAACAGCAGCCTCTAATTCATAACAGCAGCCTCCAATTCATAACAACAACCTCTAATTCATAACAGCAGCCTCCAATTCATAACAACAGCCTCTTATTCATAACAACAGCCTCTAATTCATAACAACAACCTCTAATTCATAACAGCAGCCTCTAATTCATAACAGCAGCCTCTAATTCATAACAACAACCTCCAATTCATAACAACAGACTCTAATTCATAACAGCAGCCTCTAATTCATAACAACAGCCTCTTATTCATAACAACAGCCTCTAATTCATAACAACAACCTCTAATTCATAACAGCAGCCTCTAATTCATAACAGCAGCCTCTAATTCATAACAGCAGCCTCTAATTCATAACAATAGCCTCTAATTCATAACAACAACCTCCAATTCATAACAGCAGACTCTAATTCATAACAACAACCTCCAATTCATAACAGCAGACTCTAATTCATAACAGCAACCTCTAATTCATAACAGCAGCCTCTAATTCATAACAGCAGCCTCTAATTCATAGCAACAGCCTCTAATTCATAACAACAGCCTCTAATTGAAGTAAAAACTTGAACAGGTCTAATAAATCAATAGAGATGAGAAGAGATTAACTCTGAGATGAGAAGAGATTAACTCTGCGCGGCATGGTTCCGTAGACAATCTCTCGGATAATCTTATTCTCTAATATCGACTTTTCTGTAGAATGAGAGAAAGACTTAAAAGTATTTTAAAAAATCTATGTTGCTCTTTTGAGCACACCTCGATCAACAACTCGATAGATCTCGTAGCCGTAACCCTCGGAGAAGAGCACCACATCGATGAGGTGATATAGGAATCCAAGCCTAGGAAACCAGGTTGAGTTATAAAGAAATTAAATTAATTTCTAGGTGAGTGTTTTGTTGCCGATGTTATTGCACAAGGGCATTGCCATAAGAATCATTTTCATTCAAATCGTGATGAGTGTGATAAGTTAATTGTGATAAACAATGTTTAGAAATTTGTTCCTTGGACATATCATCGTGGAGAATGATTGGGATTGCGTACAAGTTGAAAATTTCACCAGGAGTCAGGCTATGATAGCGTCAGGAGTCAGGTTATGATAGCGTCAGGCTATGATAGAGTCAGGAGTCAGGCTATGATAGCGTCAGGAGTCAGGCTATGATAGCGTCAGGAGTCAGGCAATGATAGAGTCAGGGGACAATAGCAACTTCCGCAAAAATCCATACCTTACCAATATAACCAGTGAGACAATAGGCTGATGGGCTTCCTTTAACTCTAAACTCAGAGCCGCAAAGTTGATTCCAAATATTAAAAATTAAAATACTAATAATCATATATGGATTCAGAATTTGTAACAGCGTGACGGTTTCGAGGGAAATCCTTCAGCTTTGTAAGGCTTCCTGTCCAAGTTTTATCTTGTTTTAGAATTAGGATGAAAGATGATCTTTCCGTTTGATCAAATCTGGATTACAAGTCACAACTGATCACTCAACCAAATCTGTATTACACCCTTGTTGGTCTTCATTGGTCTTTAAATCTGTATTACACCCTTTATTGGTCTTCACCAATACAGGAGAGAAAAATCGTTATCTGTACGTGTCGTAAGAGGCGTCTAAGCTGAAACTGTGGAAGCCACTGAACTACAACTTCAGAAGCCAAATTAAAGCACTTGTGGGCCACCCTAAGCTTTGCTAAAGACCATCAACTTTGTTGGTTAAAGAAGTGCTTTCACTGAATGTTTGAACAGGCCTCGAGTAGGAATGAATGTCTTGGATTTGACACCGGAGAGAACACGACATAGGAAAGCAAAAGTTAGAAGAGTGAGGCTTCGATGCTCTCGACAGGCTGGCTGCCATAGCATAGAATTGAGAGTCATTACTGGCACTGCTTAGCTGCGAAAGCGACGTTAAACTTTATAAATTAGAGTCTATCTCTCGCTGGCAGTGTATTGTACATACCACTGGTTTAAAGCTAAGCCACTTCTTAGCCAGGCGTCCACTCGCTCAAAGCTAAACTACTTCTTAGCCAGGCTTCCACTCGTTCAAAGCTAAGCTACTTCTTAGCCAGGCGTCCACTCGTTTAAAATTATGCCACTTCTTAGCCAGGCGTCGACTCGTTTAAAGTTAAGCCACATCTTAGCAGGCGTCCACTCGTTCAAAGCTAAGCCACATCTTAGCAGGCGTCCACTCGTTCAAAGCTAAGCCACTTCTATCTGGCATGCATACTGGTGAATATAACTGACATTTTAAACTTGTTGGCATTTATCGGAAGCCTCCTGCACAAAGAAGCCTAAACGAGACTGCGACAATTTGCATCGCAGACATTTAGTGTCGCGCAGGGAGCGAAGCAAAGGTGTGCGCAAAACAGCGTCGTAAAACTCATATTTATAAAATCCCTTTCATTCGGTTCAGTTTCTGAAAACAATGATTTTATTGTGTAGCAGCTGTTGTTCTTAGAAAAGGGATTGGCATTACTTTTCCACTACCCTTAAATAAACATTTCCAGAAATTTATCGAACTGTAACTGTTGTCGTTACGAATATCTTGTAATGCTCTATTCGTGAACTATTCGTGAACTATTCGTGAACTATTCGTGAACTATTCGTGAACTATTCGTGAACTATTCGTGAACTATTCGTGAACTATTCGTGAACTATTCGTGAACTATTCGTGAACTATTCGTGAACTATTCGTGAACTATTCGTGAACTATTCGTTAACTATTCCTTCCGTCACGAATAGCGAAAAAGCAATTAAACCGTTTCGAGTTAACTTTAACAAATTAGCCTTATAAAGCTAATTGTTAGCCATAACCTTCATCTTCAAATATGAACACAAAATATTACTGAAGAAAGAGCAAGACTACAGACTCTCTTAAAACAAACATGCTTCGCAAATATACGCTTATAGTATCGAATAGAGCAAATATATAACTATCTACATGTATTGAGCATAAATTGTAAATGTCTAATCACTGACCTTTATGGCCTTGACCTTCTTGTGCAGCATTATTTCCAGGCTGCGCTTCATGTGAGAAATAATGTGCGACCCCTCCAAAGCGTGAATCTTAGGTTCCATCAAAAGATAGTCCTGTAACAGCACCAGTGAGTAGTCATCTTATATACATACAGTCAACGTGTAGTCTTTATCAGATAAACACACAGTCAACATGTAGTCATTATTAGAGAAACATGCAGTCATCGTGTAGTCATCATCAAATAAACGCCAGTCAACTAGTAGTTATAATAGTTACTCGTTTATTTTATTTCAAGCTGACAACCAGAGAAAGTTACAACACAGAAACAACATTTTAAATTACAGATATGGCATAGCTATTACTATATTATTAGAGATGAAATAATTTAAATTTTTGTCGATATTTGACTGCATGAAATGGAAAAGTATTATCTCTAACTATCAATATTTACATAATTTTATCAAATTTTTATCCACAGACTACACAATGTAAAGATAAATATGAGCATATCAATATCAATCATAAATAAAGCATGATCCACACAGTCAAAAGCCTTGCTATAATCAATTGAGCAGCGCTATAAGTTTTCATTAAACTCTTGCTGTCGCTCTAACATCCACCTCATGTTGACAATGCGTTAATAATCTAATGGTTAATAATCTCTAGACCTCAGCCCTTCCCTGTGCCAGTTTGTTTGGCGGGCACTTCACATTGTATAATGTACATGTATGTGAATTTTCATTCTGCTTGAAGAACCTACATATCTTGAAGTATCTACATATCTTGAAAAACCTACTTATCTTGAAGAACCTATATACCTTGAAGTACCTACATATCTTGAAGAACCTACATATCTTGAAGAACCTACATATCTCGAAGTACCTACATATCTTGAAGAACCTACATATCTTGAAGAACCTACGTATACAAATAACTTGGTTGCCTTGAACCTACGAATGTTGCTTGCAAGATAAATTATTATCATAGTTTTGTTGTGTGAATATTGTCCATTATCTCTCTAGAATGGCTATACTTCTAGATGAAATGCTGTAGGCAATGCCGCATAGGCCCTAGTATGTTAAATGTTCCAACAAATAAACACAAATTCGTCAGAATTACGTAAACTGTATACTTTTAAAGTCTAAACTTTAAGAAAACAGTTAATCAATAGCAGATAAATCATTGCTGGTTCAGTTCAACAAGTCAACACACTGGTGGTATGGGTGAAAAGGCTTGGGGGAGTTAGATGGACGAGGGGGTAAGACGAGATGGGATTAGGGAGTAATTGAAGCTAGCGGGGCTCGTAATGCTTGCCAAGAGACTACCACGAAGCTATTGATCGCTAGAATGAACAAGACAATACCCGTCCAGTGCTGGCCGACCAGCACGGCTATAATCTGCTAATCTACGGCACTGTTGCAGTCTACAAGTAGTCTATGGCACTTCTAGTTCAGTCTTCATCTGTTAGTCTATGGCACTTTTCATTCAGTCTACATCTGTTAGTCTAGTCTATTTCTGATCAAATACATAGAACTACTACTACTGATAGAATGAACAAATTATTAATTATGTGCTGGTTATGTTTTTGACTGAAATATTTATTCTGATATGAATTCATGCTGTATATTACTTTGGACTTTTTATAACTGGTGTGCAATATTGTAGTGGCGTGTGATTCTGAAATAAACTTAAACTCTCTAAGGCACTTTTCATTCAGTCTTCATCTGTTAGTCTGTGGCACTTTTCATTCAGTCTACAAGTAGTCTATGGCATTTTTAGTTCAGTCTTCATCTGTTAGTCTATGTCACTTTTCATTCAGTCTACATGCATTGGTCAATGGCAATTTTCATTCAGTCGGAGACTAGCTAGATAGAGCAAAGCTCTCACTAGGGACTGATTGAATATTATTGGGCTTGTTTTAATTAATTGCATCATTGATTATGTTTGTTGTGAGCTTGTACTTTTATTTCTCTTTTTGTACACTGTGTATGCATGCGACTTTACACTGATGTTGTTGAATAAACACACCAATACACACACACACACACACACACACACACACACACACACACACACATATATATATATATATATATATATATATATATATATATATATATATGTATATATATATCAGTCAACATGCATTATTCCACGGCACATTTCATTCAGCTATTTAATTATCATAGGAATGGATTAAACAACATCTTATCCGAACACTTCGTGAATCATGAACCTCAGATCAGCGTAATCAGTAGCAATCGTATAAAAAGATCTTTACTAAAATCTATCTAGACAATAAAGCTAACAACCCAAAAATCAATCAGTCAATAATTTAACGTCCGGTTCCTCGCCATAAGGCAATGTCTGGGACGTCTCTTGCAGACTCTACAAAAACAGGCTACTATAACCACTACAACATCAAGCACCACGCTATACATAAAATGTATAGCGTGGTGCTTGATGTTGTAGTGGTTATAGTACGGTACGGCTTGGATGAACACGTGGAGAGTAGGTCAACCTGATAAGAATTGATTCGTTCAAACAGATAAACTTCAACAAAATATTTCCTGTGATGTTAAGCGTACGTTAAGATAAGCTCTATATTTAAGTATTTTATAAAGCTAGTAAAACTAATTTTAACGTCAGTTTCGTCACTGGAGAGCGATGTCAGTGACGGCGAGCCCAGGATTTGAACCCCGCACCTACCGATTCGCTGTCGAATATCTTACCGACATCACCACTTGCTCCAGCTATAGAGAGATATATGTGTTGTGTCCGAGTTTACTGACGAATATGAATCGTGGACTGCACGTGTCGTAAAAGGCGACAAAACACTAAGATCTAAACGAACGTCAGAAAGAGCATTCGTTGTCTGAGCACCTATGCTCCAGAAATTCCTTCAAAAATTTATAATCCTGTCCCTGATTAAACTGGGAGTCAAGGGATAATGACGATGACAATGATGGTGATTAGAGAGAGAGAGAGAGAGAGAGAGAGAGAGAGAGAGAGAGAAAGAATGGAATTAAGATATATCGCTGAAGTAGACATGGCGTTGAACATTATAGCTACTCTCTATATTGATTGATACATCATCATCTTCCCTTAAATACCAGTTTAACCAGGGTTGGGGATACGAATAGATTTTCTCCAGTCCTCCCTGTCCCACACCATATCATCAGTCAATCGCTTATTATTAATTTATATTGATTGATTCTGATGAACAAACCGTTCTAAGATCTCTGAGGGCCGTGGCTCGGGCGCTCTTCTCATAAATAGTCTGACCAAATGACTCCGCTACTCTCTGAATCCTACAACAACAACAACAACAACAGTAACAACAACAACACCAATAAAAACAACATCAACAACAACAACAAGAGCTGCAACATCGACTAACTACTATTGCAACTAAAAGGTGACAACAACAACAGTATGAGTAGCAGCAACAAAGAGTAACAACAACAACAATATTAGTAACAACATCAACATTAACAACAGCATCTACAACGACATCAACAGCAACTATAATAGCAGTAACAACAACAACAACAGCAGCAACAACAGCAACAATGCAGTTACATTGGCTGGAGCCAGTGGCGATGTCGGTTAGCTATTCAGCCGCGGATCAGTTGGTGCGGGTTCAAATCCTGGCCTCACCCGTCACTGACATCGCTTTCGTGTGAAGAAAATGACGCTAACACTAGCTTTACCAGCTCTTTAACTTCAGGATCTGTCATTTAAAACTTCATGACGTTACCACTACGCTATGGAGACATTCTCCACCACACATGTCACAAATGTTTGTTGACCTGAGCTCTGCACGTGACAGTAAAGACTGCTTGATCATAATCAACCGTGAAAGCTAGCTGATTCATATCATCGGCGCTGTGTAAATCAGTAACTTACTACATTCATTCAGTAATTTAAATTACGGCCTTCAATGGGGCAATGGTTCAGGCATTAAATGATTTAACAGATTATCTTGTCTTAATTTAGACAAGAGGTCAGGTATTGATTGATTTATCAGGTTATCAAGTGTTCAGTGGGTCAATAGGTCAGGTATTGATTGATTTAATAGGTTATCAAGTGTCCACTGGATCAAGAGGTCAGATATTGATTGATTGACTGATTGATTACTTACGCCTGTAGCGGAAGATTGAGTTGCTGTCCAGTGACTCGGGGATTCATTCCAATCCATAAGAGAAGAGATATTAGTAATCCGGTATTCCGTATCCAGGATTTGCAGTATCCCATTCTACACATTCTATCTGTGTTCATAGCTTTATATAAACGAGTTACTTGCTGTAGTCATGAACCGATGTAATTGCTTAAGGTATGTCAATAGGTTATCTGGAAGCCTATTACAAAGAATTTGGCAAACATTTGATAAATATATTTAAGAATAACTCAGATTTGCTTAGTGATAAATAGCATCATTCATTATTATATTTCTAATGAGGAAACTGAAAACAAAGAATAAGCGAACAAAGAACAATGATTAATTAATAATAAATAGTAAATAGTGAATAATGAATAGAGAATGCTAATAATGAGTAAAGAACCGAAGAATAATAGTATTAAAAGTAGTACATGATAAATATTGGATAGTAAATAATGAATTATGAATCATGATAATGATGCTTTGTAATTCTTAACACTTCGCACAAACATAAACATTTATGAAATACTCACCGTTATGACGTTCTTTAAATCCTCCAGTTTAATTTTCAGATTATCTTAAAGCTGATAGTAAAAATGTTAACTTTATTGCTTGATCAATTGGTGTTTTGATGAATTAACCGATAAATTGGCATATTTTCATTATTATTTGACTAACAATCATGGAAATTGAGTGATTAATTGACCGATAAATTGATTTATTATTTGATTAATTAAGTTTATTTTAATATATCGCCTATTGACACGAGGTAAATGTCATTCGGAGATATTTAAACAAATTCATTACAAATAAAATCAATTTCGTCACAAATAAAACAAGTTAAACAACTCATCACAATTCTGGTCCCTATTATTATGTTAATAGCCTATTTAAAAAGTAAAGTTAACACCACACTTCAATCTACTTGTATTAGTATATTAAACAAGTAATTAGCTACACTAAAGATCTACACAGTCAATCCAATGCCTGAAGACCACAGCTCTCAATGTTGTGCTGCTAGGTAAACAGAGCCAGCTGCCGTGCCACTGTATTGATGGCTGAGACTGGCTCTCCAACAGCTGTCTAGCAGCTGTCTAACAGCTGTCTAGTTACTGTCTAGCAGCTGTCTAGCAGCTGTCTAGCAGCTGTCTAGCAGCTGTCTAGCAGCTGTCTAGCAGCGGTTTAACAGCTGTCAAGCTGCTGTCTAGCAGCTGTCTAGCAGCGGTTTAGCAGCTGTCTTGCAGCAGTCTAGTTACTGTCTAGCAGCTGTCTATCAGCAGTCTAGCAGCGGTTTATCAGCTGTCTAGCAGCTGTCAAGCTACTGTCTAGCAGCGGATTAGCAGCGGTTTAGCAGCTGTCTAGCAGCTGTCAAGCTGCTGTCTAGCAGCTGTCTAGCAGCTATTTAGCTGCTGTTTGGCTGTTGTCTAGCTGTTAGATAACACGTTAGATGTTGTTTAGTTGTTGTATAGCTGTTGACTAGCTGTTGTTAGCTGTCATCTAGCTGTTGTCTAGCTGTTATCTAGCTGCTGTCTCGCTGCTGTCTAGCTGTTTTATTTTGGTCTGCTGAATCGGATGATTGTTTGGTTAATTGATTGATTGATTAATTAATTAATTGATTACATTATATATTCATTAATTGGTTAGTTGGTTGATTGACTGATTTGGTTGGTTGAATGATTGATTGATTGATGAATTAATGAATAGATTGATGGATTTCTTAATCACTTCTCTCATCATTCTTTCGCTTAATTTCTCACTATTTCCATGTCTTCCTTACATTCAGCATAAGTTTGAGCTTCAGGTCTCAGTAAAATTTCTCAATCGACTGCCACTACTGGTGTTCCCTAGGTTCTCCGAATGTACACTCACCGCGTTATTAAACAATAATTCTGATAGGCTCCTCTATTTCCCCAATTGAAACGCTGTTTGTGATTGGCTGCTGAGAGATCATAAATTGCTCATAAATCAATGAAAATCAAGAAAACTAGATGTTACTACTGAGTACGTGAGTTCTTGCGGTAGATACCAGCTGCTTGGTTAGCTGCTACAGCTACAAGCTGCTTGATTAGCTGCTACAGCTACAAGCTGCTGGATTATCTACTACAGCTATACAAGCTTCTGCATTAGCTGCTACAGCTACACGGTCCTGGATTAGCTGCTACAGCTACAAGCTGCTGGATTGCTGCTACAGTTGTACAAGCTGCTGGATTAGCTGATACAGCTACAAGCTCCTGGATTAGCTGCTACATCTACAAGCTCCTGGATTAGCTGCTACAGTCGTACAAGCTGCTGGATTAGCTGCTACAGCTACAAGCTGCTGGATTATCTACTACAGCTATACAAGCTTCTGCATTAGCTGCTACAGCTACAAGCTGCTGGGTTATAGCTGCTACAGCTACAAGCTGCTGGATTAGCTGATAATTTGAGTATAGAGGGAGAAATACAGGGAGATAGAGGGAGGAAGCGAGAGAGAAAATGAGAGGGAAAGCAGGAAAATAGAGTTGAGCGTGAGAGGTGGTAGAGTCTAGAAATGAGGTGACTTTGTGATCAATCTTCGAGCACTCATGTCGCTGAAAAACTTTAGCAAAGTTGAATCATAAGCCTCTGCAACTGATACGAATGAATGAATAAATGAAAATATGAATGAATGAATATACGAATGAATGAATGAATTGGTGAATGAATGAATATAATGAACGAATGAACGAACGAAGAAATAAAGAATGAACGAATAAATGAGTGAATGAATTAATAATTGCAGCCGGTAATAAAGCAGATGCAGCAGTTAGAGTAGCTG
>CAJHZI010000555.1:735000-847500 GCA_905160935.1 Enchytraeus crypticus
CTTTTGAGAGATCTAATAATATGCCAAGTGTCTTATTTTTATGTTTATGTTCAGTAGATAAAAAATTTACACTAGAGGAAAGAGCATCAGTGGTAGAATGGCCGGATATAAAACCAAATTGATTTTCATTAAGGATTTCGTACTTATTTAGAAATGTAGTAATGCGTTTATGCATGATTTTCTCAAATATTTTACTTAAATTATTAAGGAGAGAAATTGGTCTATAATTTTCCACTAAGTCATGTTTACCCTTTTTATAGACAGGGATGACCTTGGCTAATTTGAAATTCTCAGGAAAGTAGCCTAATTCAAGCGATTTATTAATGATAAAGGTAAGTGCTTGCAATGTAATCAGCAGATAATTGTAAAATTTTATTGGATAGAGTCATTGCCAGTAGAATAACTCTTATTCATGGAGTGAATGAAATTTAAGACTTCACTGTTGGAAGTTGGAGTTAGGAAAATAGAGTGTGGTAAGAAAACCCTGCTAAGAAAACTCTGATATGATACATCATTTCGTGGGATCGCTTCTGCTAGCCGTATAATATTTTGTATTAAATATTTATTAAATTCTTCCGCAATGTCCTTGTTATTTCTAATAACATCAGTATTTGTAGTTAAGTGATCGATAGTCTGATTCTTAGTTATACCACAAAACCTGGTAATATTATTCAAAGTTCTCCAAATGTTCTTAATTGAATTAAATCTTATGTCTAATTTATTTCTATAATAACATTGACGTAAGTTTTTGATATCCTTATCAAGTATTTTTCGGTAATTTAGATAATTAGTTTTATCAAGAGGTAAGTTAAATTTTTTGAAAGTATGGTATAGATTATTTTTTATTTTAATTCTAGACTTTAATTCTTTAGAGATCCTGGGTTTATCCTTATATGTTTTACGAGAGCATCGAATTAAAGGAAAGCTCAGCTCAGAGGCAGCAATTAAGGAATTCGTTAGATGAGTAGTAGCCTCATCAATATTAATCAAATTATAGATCGGTGTCCAGTCAGTTTTCGAGAGATGATCATGAAAGTTGTTAGTGTTTTGAGTGCTATAAATTCTAATGAAAGGGCGATCACAGTAGTTTAACTCTTTCATTTTTAGGATTCGCCTAATAGTGTAACACTGTGCTCTTCTATGAGCGAGACAATGCTCAACAGAGCTTACTTGTTATATTATATTATTGGCATTTAGTCTTTAACATTTATAGTAGGCTTTTATTTCAGTTACATATTGCGGAAAGGAAATCTATAGGCCAGCTTGCACAGCAATGTTCATAACATTTAAATGAGAATCGAGATTACGTTGACATTCTAAATGTCAACTAATTTAACACTGGCATTCGACGCAGTAGTTTCTTATTTACCTCTAACGTAATAATGCGGCTTAGGCGGTTCTAATCCTCAACACTGAATCCGTAGAACGGTCCCACGCACTTCTATCCTCAGATTAGAGGTCCAAGAAATGATCCCTAGCCCTTCCACGAGTCACGGTGATAGGGGCAGTTGTTAAAGTGGGGGGGGGGGGGGGGGGGTGCAAGGGAACTCAGTTCCCCTAGTTCTCATTTTTTAAGTTTGTTCCCCTGATAGGGGCCTATGTTAGATAGTAGGAGTTGGAATCGTTTATGGTACATCGCAGCACAGATATACAAACAATAGGAAACAGCATATAGTTAGATAAACAAATAACAATACAAAATGAGTTCTGTAAATATACATATTTAATTATATTTATATAATAGTTTGAATTAATGAGTTCTGTAAATATACTACAGGGGGCCGAAAAACTCTCACCGTTCCCTTCGGTCTCAATTCAAGCTTTAGTCACTGGAAAGGAGTAGGGATGAATGAGGATTACAAGGATAGGAGTAGGGATGAATGAGGATTACAAGGATAGGAGTAGGGATGAATGAGGATTACAAGGATAGGAGTAGGGATGAATGAGGATTACAAGGATAAGAGTAGGGATGAATGAGGATTACAAGGATAGGAGTAGGGATGAATGAGGATTACAAGGATAGGAGTAGGGATGAATGAGGGTTACAAGGATAGGAGTAGAGATGAATAAGGGTTACAAGGATAGGAGTAGAGATGAATGAGGGTTACAAGGATAGGAGTAGGGATGAATGAGGGTTACAAGGATAGGGGTAGGGATGGGAGGGCCCCTCAAATTTCAAAACCACCTCAAGATATATTTGTTATGTCTTCATAAAATCATAACATAATCTTAGTTTTACGAAACAATGGCTTTACTAACATCAACAACAATTATAATGCTACTGTCGTCAATGATAACACTGGGCACTATCAAATAGCAGTATTTTAGACATCATCCAGCACTGGATAGACGACGAAGCCGACTGCGCATTGGACACCAGGTGGAGCTAAACTACGACAACTCCACACAGATAATAAACTGGATGTTTGTTATAGGCGACATCTCCCGAGTGAACGTGACTCTACAAGTCTCTGACTTTTGTTTGACTCGATCGTTTGAGAAATATGGCAAAGAAAAATAATTGTGATAGTTTGAATTAAACCAACAACACCACACACACACACATACACACGCGCACGCACACATAGGCACACACAGTCAGGCACCCACTCAAGCATACACATGGAATATATTTCCTAAGAATGCACACTTCAATGTAGCGAAATAAAAATCATATTTTACCGATTTCCTACAAGAATTGTATCAGAAAATTCCACATATATTTAACATAGTACAAATGATAACGAACGAGATATTTTCTGATATCATAGTTTCAATTGTTCACTTCAATGACGACCCTGACATCATCCTTGTATGAGGAAACCGACGTTAAAACTTTATTATTATTATAATTTTCACAAATAGCATATTATTAGAATTTATGATTTGTTTTCACTCAATGATTTACTCGCACATACACTTTGTCAACATTTTCTTACATATTACATGTACTTACAGTGTGTAACATATTTATAATGTGCTTACACACAGTATGCATGTAGCAAGTCGGAATAATGTATTAGTCATGCATTGAGCCGGTTAATTCTGCGGCTATTAATCTTATTTCTGTTTTGGAATGTTTCACTATATATATATATATATATATATATAAGTAGTATATAAATGACAGTTCACCGGCATGCAGGAAAAATTTCCTGAACGTTTTATAATTATAGGAGAAAATTAAAAAAATTTTGAAAAATATATTTTTCAAAATTTTTAAAAAGTTAAAAAATACTTTACTGCACGAGCTATAATTACAGTAGAATTTGAAAAAAAGTAAATCACTAGCATGATACCAACTTTTCCCTGAACGTTTTATAATTATAGGAGAAAATTAAAAAATTAAAAAATAAATATTTTTTGAAAAATATACAAACTTTTCCCTGAACAACTAATAATTACAGTAGAAATGAAAAAAGTTAAAAAAGTACCAAAAATTCCCTTAATGTTCTATATTTATAGGAAAAATAAAAAAAAGTTAAAAAGTTAAAAAAATATTTTCACTTTTTCCTGCATTACATATATTTACAGGAAAATTTGAAAGAAGTAAATATACAGATTCATAAAAAACAGCCCACTGCATGTCCTACAATTCTAGTAGAAATCGAAAATGTTAAATATTTGATCATAAAGTCTATTTTTCCCTGCATGGTCTATAATTCTAGTAGAAATTGAAAAAGTTAAAATAATTTTATAAAATTTCAAAATGATATAATGAAAAAATTTCTTAAATAAAATATTTTTATATAATAAAATGACAAACAACTCCACATCCACTCCAATTACCAAATTTCAAGATCTAGAAGTTGATGAAGCATATCTTGTTAACCATATTAAACCAATAAAGAGTACATATGGTGAATCATATATACTGAAAGTAATAAAAAATGGTGAAGATAATACTATTGAAGTCTTTTCAACGAAATCTATTAACGATTATATAAAAGCAAAGAAGATTGAAAAATATCCTAAGCAATTTGAATTTTTAGTAAGAAAAATCATTAAAGGAAAATTTATTGGAAAACTATACGCAGAAATTGATGGTTTCAATAACAGAGAGAATGCAGGTTTTATAGAATTGAAGTAGTCAGATATTTGATAATACAATTTTATAAGATATAAAATTATTTTGTAAAAAATTTCTTAAATAAAATATTTTTCTATATAAAATGTCAAAGAAGGATCACATAATGCTCAAAAGATTCAATGAATTAATTCAATGGTATGAACCTGATATAAAAGGTGTTTCAAAAATATCAGCGAATCTGTTGGATAGTCTTAAAAATTTTATTATTAACTCCAGCTGTACTACTTGCAGTGACAGTGATGAAAAGGAAGAAAAAACTGAAGTAGTTATTACAAATTATCCTTCAAAAATTTGGACATGTGATATGTGTAATGAAACGTACACTAATAAATATAAAACACTTCACCTAAAGTCTAAAAAGCATAAGAGAAGGTTGGAAGAAGCACAGAACCAATAATTATATATCATTTACTGTGATATATAATTGGTACTGAACTTTGAAAAAATAATGAAAAAAATTATTTAAAGAAAAAATATTTTCTCTATAATAAAATAATGACAGCCAATGCAAATATGACAGTAAAACAATTACGTGAAATTGCAAAAGAACAAAATATTAAAGGTTACTGGAACATGAAAAAATCTGTACTGCTAGAAAAATTGAATATTAAAAATGAAATAAAAAGCGAACCAATGTCTGATATACTTATTTCTGATGTAAAAGCTCCTAACATTAAAAATATCACTAAAATTAAAAGTGAATCAATACTCGATGAACCAATCCCTGAAATAAAATCATCAATATTAAATCCTAAAAAGCTTTTATCTCCCATAGGATCGATCAAAAATAGTGTACAAACGCTAAAGAGTATGGCTCATGAAGCCTACAATACAATTCAAACGAAATTCAATGCTTTCATTAAATTTATTGAAGAGTATAAACCTCCCAAACCAAAGGTATCCAAATTTGTAAAGAAAATATTAAAACTGTATGACAAGACTGATTCTTTTGAAGTACATGAAAGTAAATCAGGTTTGAAAAAATTTGCAAAAGAATACAAAATAAATGGAATAGGAGGTTACGATCCAGATAGATTTTTAGATAGTGCTAAAGAATCAATTATAAATTTACTTGCTAGCAAACGGCAGACCAAAGTTATAATGACTTTAAACTGCCTAATGTCAAAAGTTGATATTAAAACAGGAGAAGAAAATTTAAAGCCTGCCTCATTTAAATCTAAAACGGAAGTGAATTTAAAAGCAACCGACGTAAACAAAGTATTCAAACGAATGAAGCAACGAGCAATGGAGTCTCTTGCTAACTTTCAAATGCAAGGAAGTAACTGGGTGTTTCGATCAGTTATTGATTTGAGAATGCATACAGTCAAGTACAGACCTCTTAGAGGTTCATCATACATAGATTTACCAAAGAAATTGAAAGATAAAAAGGCAATTATTAATTTGAAAAACAAAGATGATCAGTGTTTTAAGTGGGCAGTTGCGCGTGCATTGAATCCTAAAGAAAGTCAATTAAATCCTGAAAGAATTGACAACAGTCTTAGAAAACAAGCTGAACTTTTGAATTTTAGTGGAATAAGTTTCCCAATGGCATTAAGCGATATTGATAGATTTGAAAGACAAAATAAGAAAATTTCCGTGAATGTTTTAGGATATGAAAATGATGTATATACACTCAGGATCAGTAAATATGAAAGAAAACATCAAGTGGTATTGCTCTTAATTTCAGAAGATGAAAATCAACATTATTGCCTAGTAAAAAGTCTAAGCAGATTGTTATCATCTCAAATAAGTAAGCATGATGGTAAATGCTATTTTTGCTTAAGATGTTTTATTAGCTATCCAACAGAAAAGTCCCTTAGTAAACATAAAAAGGAATGTAAAAAAAATGCTCCCACAAAAGTTAAACTACCTGAACCGAATACTATGTTGAGTTTTACTAATTACAATAGAACGATGAAAGTACCTTTTGTTGTTTATGCCGATTTTGAATCATTCAATAAACCAGTACATTCTTGTCAACCTTCTTCAAATAAATCATACACAAATAAGTATCAAAAGCACACCCCTAGCTCATTTTGTTATTACATTAAATGTTTTGATGATACTCTGTACTCCAACGCTCCAGTTACGTTTACAGCAACCTCAGAGGACGACGATGTTGCTCAGAAATTCATAGATAGTTTAGAAGAGGATATCAAAGCAATATATAATAAATTTAAGTTTCGTAAAAAAATGATCATTACAAAAAGAGATCAAGATAAATTTAATAATGCTACTAAATGCCATATATGTGATGAAAAATTAAAGAAAGATCGAGTAAGAGATCATTGCCATCTTAATGGACTATATAGAGGTGCTGCACATAATAAATGCAATCTAAATTACAAAGTCCCAAAATTTATTCCAGTACTATTTCACAATCTCTCTGGGTATGATGGCCATTTATTTATCAAGAAACTACGCGGAAAAGAAGGTGAAAATATAAAATGCATACCCATTAATGAGGAAAAGTACATATCATTTAGTAAAGAAGTAATTGTCGATACATTCATAAAAGATGGGAAAGAAATGCATGTTAAACGTGAACTGAGATTTTTAGATAGTTTCAGTTTTATGTCCTCCAGTCTTGAATCACTCTCAAAAAATCTTCACAAAGACCAGTATAAAAATTTGAATAGATTTTATTCTGGAAAACAAAGAGATCTTCTAGTAGTTAAGGGTATTTATCCATACGATTATGTAGATTCAATTGTACGCCTCAATGAAACTAAACTACCTCCAAAGCATGTATTTTATTCAAAATTATATGATTCTGATATTAGCAACGAGGACTATGAGCATGCAGAAAATGTATGGAAAGAATTTAGCTGTCGTTCACTAAGAGAGTATCATGATATCTATAATGTTTCAGATGTCCTTTTGTTAGCTGATATATTTGAAAATTTTAGAGATGTATGCATGTCTAATTATAAATTAGATCCCGCATGGTATTATACGTCTCCAGGCTTAGCTTGGGATGCTGCTCTAAAAATGACAAAAGTTAATTTGGAGCTCCTCAGTGATTATGATATGCTACTCATGATTAGACGCGGAGTACGTGGTGGAATATGCACTATATCAAATCGATATGGAAAAGCCAATAATAAATACATGGGTGAAGCGTTTGATAAAAACAAACCATCATCTTTTTTGGCATATCTAGATTGTAATAATTTATATGGAGTAGGAATGCGAAAAAAATTACCTACCCACGGATTTAAATGGATGACTAATGATGAATTGAATAACTGGAAAAATAAAAGTTGCATATTAGAGGTTGACCTAAAATATTCAAAAAAACTGCATGATCTTCATAATGATTATCCACTTGCTCCTGAATGTATAAAGCCTGAAGGATCTACAGTAAATAAATTAATTCCAAATTTAAACAATAAGAAAAAATACGTTGTTCATTATGAAACTTTAAAATTATATGAACGCCTAGGATTGAAAATAACCAAAATTCACAGAGGAATAAAATTTAAAGAGAGTGAATGGCTGAAAGAGTATATAGACCTCAATACAGAATTGAGAACAAAAGCATGCAATGATTTTGACAAGGATTTCTTCAAACTGATGAACAATTCAGTCTTTGGCAAAACTATGGAAAATATTGAAAAGAGAGTGGATGTTAGATTAGTCACAGATGCTATAAAAGCGTCGAAACTAGCATCAAAACCTAATTTTGATCATTGTACAATCTTTGACGAAAACTTGATTGCTATTAATATGAAAAGAACAGAGCTAGTGTACAATAAACCAATCTACTTAGGCATGTGCATACTTGATTTAAGTAAAACAATAATGTACGATTTTCATTACAACTACATCAAAAATAAATATAACAAGAGAGCAAAGCTTTTATTCACTGATACTGACTCTTTGATGTATGAAATTTTAACTGATGATTTTTATAAGGACATTAGTGGAGACATTAAAACAAAATTCGATACAAGTGAGTATCCACAGAATCATCCTTCTGGCATAAAATCGGGGCAAAACAAGAAAGTTTTGGGAATGTTCAAAGACGAAGCAGCGGGGAGACAAATAGAAGAGTTTGTAGGCTTAAGAGCAAAGCTATATTCTTATAAAATGCTTGAAGGAGATGATCATAAGAAGTGCAAGGGTATTAAGAAGAATGTTGTCAACAAAACAATCACTCATGAGGATTATAAAAAGTGTTTGCTTAGTGGAGAGGAACAAAGGAGAAAAATGAAGGTTATAAGAAGCCATTTTCATGATATATATTCAGAGGAGATTAATAAAATAGCATTGTCTGCCGATGACGATAAACGTATAATAATGGATGATGGAATACATACATTAGCTTATGGACATTATAAACTTACATGTACGTGAACATGCAGAGTCAAAAAATAAACCATAAAAGTTAAAAAATAATTTTATAAAAGAATGCATAACAGTCCTACTACCTTGTCTGAAAAAGCTAAACAATATCTCAACCAGAGACTGATAGCGTCTCAGGAAAAAATTCAGAAACTAAAACGAAAAAGAAGAATAATAAAAATTGTATACTATACATCGGTTATATCTTCGGTATCTGTTTCAACGATAATTGCATCACTGACAAGTATTGTAGGAATACCACCGATTACAATAACTGTATTATCCATTACCTCTGGCATACTGACAAGCCTTTCAGCTAAGTTTAATATACAGAACAAACAGCATGAAATAAATAAAGCAATCGAAAAACTGCACAAAATTGAAATCAAACTTCAGCAAGTCATTTTATGCAACGGCAATTTCTCACAAGAAGACTATAATCAGCTGTTGAAGGAATATTAGAATTTTATAACACATTGTAGTGTTATAAAATTACCCGTAGGCCTACTGTAGTAACGACTCGTCAATGTGTATATAGCCTATCTGTATCAATGTCAAATTCTTTTGTGTGATTAGTTCCAGTGCTGCATCTTTACGATTGGGATTAATTCGATTAGCTAGTTCATTAACTATTCTAAAGCATTTTTTGCGTATTGACCCATTAATTAATGTGTCAAGCAGTTTTTCTTTCAATAAATTTCGCTTAAGTTGCATAAAGAAACTTTCACTTAGATCTTCAATAATTTTTAAAATTATTAATTTTAGTTCACGAACAAATATAAACTTTTTAAATTCGTCAAAAACGTCCTCAGAACTAAACATATCTGAGATTATTCCAGATAAAATAATAGCTTTGGCATACCTTGAATTAAAATAACTCACATACTTTTGCACAGTAGGATCGTTGTTTAAGACTACTGACACTTCATTTGCAATAGCGACTAATTTCTTATAACTAATCTCATCATTCTGGTTTACATGTTGCACATACATTCGACTAACAACATCATATGAATCGATTGGAAACATAACGTCTGAGATAGTATTCCAATTCATACTAATTTTACCATTCATATCACCTCCCGTAATATTAAGTTTTGTAGCTAACTCTCTCGAAACTGCATCAGCCATATTCTCAAAATCATGTCTTACAGTGTTCAACAAACTATCTGATGATATGTCGCAATATTCTTTCGTAGCACAGTCTTGATTATTAATTGGATTTCTGATATTTAGCAGTCCATTATTATTCATATTGAGATCCCCATGCATTGTATCACCACTATTAGATATTTTTGTACTTATATTCGAATCTACGTAATTTTTAGTTGCAGCATCTTGGATATCAGTAGGGTCTAGCACATTAATCAGCTTGTGTGAGTCTAAATTTATATTTTCTATGGCAGTGTTAGCTCCATCTCGTCTAAGAAACGTATTTAACGCTTGGTATAAAGTAACACCTTCAGCAGTGGTTCTCTGTGCATATCCGGTATCAGTATGTCCAAACTTATCGACAGACATTTTTATTTTATTAATATAAATTATTTATGACTTCTTGAAAATCATTTCCATCTTGAACTTTCTTTAACATATACAAACACAGATGTCCACAAAACACTTCACCATCAGGCTGTATTCTTTCACTATTATAATATATTGGACTTTTCAAATAGTTTACTAGCTCTGTAGGCGGAGGAAGACCATAACTATCAAAATACCATTTTTCTAAATTGCTCTTCATCCATGCAACCCAATGAGTTCCTTTTCCACCAGAATCGTCTAAATTTAAAATTCCGCATTCATGTGAGTTAGGCCTCTTCAACAGTGCATTCCTCATGAATACTCCTCTAAAGTTTTTTATTTTTAACTTTTTTACTGCATCGATCAGTTGAATATTTGACAGTGGAATATTTGGTAATATTACACCTTCCACACTTATACTTTGCATTTTATAATTACCATTTTAATTATATATCACTTCATGTGATATATAATTTATTTTCGATTATTTAGTCCTTTAATTACGATTATTATGAGGCTTAATATACCACATTCATTTTTTGTCCATCCGATTGAAAATTTAGCAGTTTATCGGAAATTATAAGAGCAAAGGCTTGTGTATTAGCTGGAACTGCAGTATTAAAAGTAGCTTTAATTTGAACATCAACTACTGACGATATTAGTCTTTCAGACTGTTTGCTAACATCAAAAACCATTAATGGAAAAAGATCCTTGTAATCACTTGGTGTGATATTACTTTGAGTGATCAACTGATCCATTCCGTAAAACTTTTCACTAAATGTCGCTGCATCTCTGTACGCCCTTGAATACTGTTGATTCGGAAAAGATAGATTGTAATCAACAGTAGGATATCTATTTTGATTCAGCATTACATACATATTTTTAAGATCGCAATGATTAAAAATTGATGGATTGGCTTCTTGATTACCAGAAAGATTTGTTTGAAATCCCACAATGACATATCTTGGTTTTTCTGGAGATGTTTTCACACTAAGACGCCAAGTAAATGTTGTTGACTGAGGAACGGTTATAGTATCGCATTGATGAGCGCGAAATGCTGCAGGAATCGAAACTTTTGATTCAATACTTTTATATAATTGCATTCTCTCCATATCGGACGGAGTTACATGAGGCATAAACCATGAAATACTTTTGATGTCTACTTTTCCTGCTCCTGCAGCAGCCAGTCTAAATATAGCATCATCATCAGACTTGCGAACAAGCGTTAATGTGTGCTTGAATCCATACATAACTTTATCGTAATCTTCACAGAAGCCAAATATGTGCTTCAATGGAACAATAAAACTAAATGTTCCCTTAGTTGTTGGCTTCTCAATTAGATATGCATGTCTAACAGCAAATCCAGTATTTCCTGCAATATTCGCAGCAGTTCCAGTATCCTTATACCACAGTTGATTGAGACCTTGTGCTAGTGCAAAATCGTTAGGATATTTGAGTAATCCAAGCATTGTTGTTGTTTGTCCTGGATGAAATACAGTTTCAATTTCTTGGTTTGATAGTGAATATGATGCTTGACTAAATAAGTGCATTAGACCATTATTAGTTATTGCTACAACGTCAGCATTAGCATATGCAGTTCCATCCGCTTTCGTTAGTCTACCTTCAAATTGTAGATAACTTTCAGATGGATGAAGGAACTGATCGTGCAGTTCAATATTTATACGAATCTCACCAGGATTATTTACATTTGTTCCAGAAACTGGTTCGTATGCATGGTACTCGTATCTCTCAATTCCCTCATCCGTTAATGGTGTGTCTGTAAATTTAAGAATATCTGATTGCATTTTAATAATATAATATTTTTTTTAATTTATTAATTCCAATCCAAATATGTTTTCTGCAGTTCTTGCTCATAAAACGATCCCTTAATTTCTTCTCCATTTTCATCAGTTATTCTATAGGTTATTGGATCAGTGAACAGAACTTGGGAAACTACAAAAATCTCTCGAGTCCAATTAGGTGCGCTTCCTTTTGAAAATAATTTCTTTTTGGATGCAATCCTCACTTTATCTCCTAATGAAAACTTTGGATTGCTGATTTCTAGTTTTAAATTAGGATATAAATTTCTAAATACAGTAGGTTCGTTTTTCTTCTCACTGGCCTCTAATGGAGTCATTTTTATGGAGCTGTGTTTGTGTTGTTATATTTTTTCACAAGCTCATCCAAAATGTCAATATACTTGGTCGTAGAGTTCGCTGTAAAATAATGAACCATAATTTCTCGTATTGTTCGATTAAATCTTTCGATTATACTAGATTTCTCTTCATTTTCTGTAGAGTATAAGTCTATGGATTCTCCAAGTAGTTTTCTGAAATCTTTATTATAAAATTCTCTGCCTTTATCAGACCAAATTTTCTTTGGTCTTCTACCACTTTTGAATATTTCAGAGAAAGACTCTGCTACGATAGCACCAGTTTTATTTTTCAAAGGAACAATCCAAGCCATTTTAGAAAAGACATCAACAATCGTTAATAAATATTTTATACCATTATTTGTCTTCGCTAATGATCGCATATCTACCAAGTCACATGTCCAAATTTCATCAATTCCTTTTACGAATACTCTTCTTTTTTGGAACTTCTTTATTGCAGGTTTGTGCAATTCATTTGCAATCTGATTTGTCCACGACACTGAAGAAATTTTTGCGCCAACAGCGTGACTTATAAATTGAGTTTTACTACTTCCACAAATGATACATAAACCTCTTTGCATATGGCGATTATTTTTGCTTATAAACGTCTGAATATTATTAGTTTCAGTTTGACTTTTGCACTTTACGCAATACATTTTAATATTAAGAAACTATTATTAAATGGAAATACAAAATATATCTTGGTGCGACACATTATCAAAAAGAAATAACCACCCACTGGTTCCCAGAAGTGTACGAGGTTTAATTGTAGGTAAATCAGGTTCAGGCAAAACAACACTTCTATTGAATTTACTATTGAGACCAGGTTGGTTGGACTACAACAACCTGCAAGTCTTTGGCAAATCTCTATTTCAACCAGAGTATAAAATTTTAAGGAAAGCATTTGAAGAGAAATTACCAAAGGAAGCCATACTCAGATTATTTGAATTTCAAGATGAGATTATTAAATTAAAAGTACCGCCAGCAGTTGTAATAGAAGAAATGGCTAAAAATCTTGACAGTAATTATGATGTAGATTGCAAGTTTTTTGAAACCTCAGAAGATGTACCAGATCCTGGAGACTTAAATGCTGAAAAGAAAAATTTGATGATATTTGACGACTTGCAGTTGGAAAAACAAAGCAAGTGTGAAGCATATTATATAAGAGGAAGACACAGTAATGTTGACTGTTTCTACCTAGCACAGAATTATTTCAAGTTACCAAGGCAAACCATACGAGAAAATGCTAATTTCATTTGTTTATTTCCACAAGATCTGAAAAATATCAACCATATTTACAGTGACCATGTTAGTACTGATATGGCTAAGGAAGATTTTAAACATCTGTGCAAGATTGCCTGGAAACAACCTCATGGATTTGTTGTAATAGATTTAACAAGCAAAAAGGATAAGGGTAAATACAGAATGAGCTTGGATACTTTTTTCATTCCAGATTAGGAAAATCTTTTCAATTGCTAATTTAAACTTACTTATTAATAAAAGAAATGGATTCGTATTTGCAACAGATAGCTAAAAATACTGAAAATATTGCTCATAATACCGAGGGAAAATCATCATTTTTCATTACGCAAAATCAAACAAGTTCTCGAATATTGACAAAATTTAATCCGGCTATTCAGCTAGATAGCAATAAAAAGTATGAGATGGCCTTATATAATATGGATGTTTACTATTCCTTTCCAAACATTGATGAAACAAATAATAATTTTAAATATTCACCAGATAATGGCTTGTCCTGGTTCAATATTAACATTCCAGAAGGTTGCTATGAAATAGTTGATATTAATGCTTACATTCAAAGAGCTATGAAAGAAAATGGTCATTATGATAATGCTAATGAAAAATATTGCATAACGTTGTATCCAAACAGAAATACTTTAAAATCAGTATTGGATGTTGCTTCAAATTATAAATTAAATTTTTCTACAGAAAATTCTCTTAGGTCAGTGTTAGGATTCAATAATAAAATTTATGGTGATGGTCGTAATGAATCTGAAAACATAGTCAATATTACTAATATTAGCAGTATAAGAATAACTAGTGATATAATTGGAGCATCGTATTCAAATGGGACTCAAGAAAACATTATATATAGTTTCTTTCCTAATGTTGGGCCAGGTTATAAGATCATTGAGAGACCACTAAATTTAATATATCTTCCTATTACTATGAACACAATTTCTACGATGGAAACAAAACTTACTGATCAAAACGGAAATTTAATCAATCTAAGAGGAGAGGAATTAACTCTTAGATTTCATATTAGACAAGTATAATACGAGTTGACTTGAAAAGTTTCCAATAAATGATAATTAAAAATATAATCTTATAAAATGAGTCGTTATACTAATGTCAAACTAAATATTTCAGAGGGACAGAAAGACAAAATTAATGAGGCTGTTAAAACCAGCACAGAAGTGAGCATCAGGTTAAAACATGAAGACTTAAATGGTGATCATATACTAGCATTAACACAGAGCCAGATTAAGAAAATAGCTAAGGCATACGAAAAAGGAGTTGGCATTACAATAAAAATGAGCAAAACTCAATTACTACATAATAGAAAAGTTAAAGGAGGATTTATACCTGCTCTTCTCGGTATACTTGGCAGTACAGTTGCGCCATTTGTTTTAAAAACTGCATTACCTGCTTTGGCAACTGGAGCGCTTAGTGGATTAGCAAGTACTGGAGTCTCAAAGGCCTTTGGTACTGGAGGAGTGTTATATATAAAACGTGGCAATATGTCTTGTAAAGTAAAAGCCGTTGGTGATGGTTTATTTCTGTCTCCATGGTCGAAAGGTGCTTCTGTAACAGGATCTGGTTTATTTTTGAAATCAGGGTCGGGATTTGAAAGTATTGACTCAGAAGTAGGAAGAGGTTTACTATTAGGACCAAATTCACCTTTTAAAAACATTCCTATTCTTGGTATGTTATTATAAAAATTAAATCATAATCACAATATTAATATTTATGTTTACTAAACATATATTATGTTGATTTTATGTTCGATTTTATGTTCGATTTTATGTTCGATTTTATGTTCAAATTTATGTTAAACTTTATTCATTCCTATTTTTAAAATGTCGTTCCTAAAGATATCAGATCCTAGAAAGCGTGACGCAATTGTTGAAGAATTTCTGAAAACGAAAGCAAATATTAAACACAATAATTTAAGTGAAAAATTGGGTGATATCAATTTGAGTCGAGAATTAAGTAAGCGCTACTCACCTATTGTTAATACTCAAACTGAAATTGTAAAAGAATTGCAAAGTATAAAAGAAAATGCTGAAGCTACGACAAATGCTTTACAAGCTCTGCCTGCTGCTATTCAGTTTTCTCAATATCCAGCGATTCAAGATGTCGATCCAGCAGTAGAGGATATTAGAACATTAGAATTAGGTAATTTGGCTACTAAGTATTTGAAAGAGTATGCTTCAAATAAGAAAAATACTGACACAACTTTTGGTATACAGTCTAAAGATGGAAGGTTTTATATAGGTGAAAGTCCAATAGAAATAACTGGGGATGATATTCAAGTCGGAGAAAAAATATATTCAGGTACCCCAGGTCTTTGGGAATTAGTAACAATGAAATCGCCAGACAAATCTAAGTATGATGACGCTGATCTTGATAACTATGCTGAAATACTAGACGACACTAATGCTATAAGACAAACTAATAACCCAAATAGACCTAAAGCATCAAGGTGTGATAAATACAGAAACATAATTAAACCGATATGGCAAAAGTTTGGACATGGTAAGGGTCTTCAAACAGCAATTATTTTACCTAGTGATCCTAATACACTAGCAGAGATGTTGGAATTACGAATGGCTAGCTTTAGTGCAGGTAACACAGGAGTAAGGAATGAAATAATTAGCATTTGTGATGAATTGCTTCGTCAAGAAGTTATTGATAAAGATTATTATAAAAAAATTATGTTGCATTTATAAATGTTAATAGTGACTAAACGACGATACAAGAAACAGCACGTTGTCGGAGGGGCTGGAATTTTTGATAGTATTGCTGATTTTTTCAAGAGATTAATTACATCCAATGCCGCTAAACAAATAGCTCAAACAGCTCTTAGTGTAGGTAAAGAAGCTACAAAAGAATTGGTAAAAAAGTTGTAGATGTAGGAAAAACTACAGCAATTGATGCTGGTAAACGATTGATTGATAAAGCGTCAGAAAAAATATTTACTCCTAAAAATCAGGAAAATATCACAAAATTGACTGGACTTAAGGCACAACCAGAAGTAATTAATCAGAAAACCAAAGATATATTAGATAGATTAATTAATCATGGAGCTACAAATATCAATAATATTTTATCCGGTTCTGGTACGGATGCAATTGCAATTCAAGACCTTGTACGAAAATTGAATGGTGCTGGAATGAAAATGATATAACCATTAGACAAAATAGACCTAAATATAACTCCACAACTCAACACTTTTAAAGTACTTGCTAATTCTATATCATTTTCTATGATATAGAATTATTGTACTGAATGTTGTAAATTTGCAGTACAATAAAGATATTACTGCATAACTTTAAAAATACGTTTCATTTCTACTGCAATTATAGCTCGTGCAGGGGAAGAAATACACTGTCTGGTCTAATATTTTTATATTTTCAATTTCTACTAGAATTACAGGACATACAGTATGCTGTTTTTTCCATGAATCTGTATATTTACTTTTTCATTTCTACTACAATTATAAGGTGGTGAAGGGAATTTATGTACTTTTTTACTTTTTTTCAAATTCTCCTGTAAATGTAGGTCATGAAGGGAATTTTTTTGTATTTTATAATTATTTTTATTTTTTAATTTTCTCCTATAATTATAAGTCGTTCAGTGCAAAAGTTTTGTATTTTTTCAAAAAATATATATTTTTATTTTTTAATTTTCTCCTATAATTATAAGTCGTTCAGGGAAAAGTTGGTCTCATGACGGAGATTTACTTTTTTCAAATTCTACTGTAATTATAGCTCGTGCAGTAAAGTATTTTTTAACTTTTTAAAAATTTTGAAAAATATATTTTTTTAATTTTTTTAATTTTCTCCTATGATTATAAAACGTTCAGGGAATTTTTCCTGCATGCCGGTGAACTGTCATTTATATACTACTTATATATATATATATATATATATATATATATATATATATATATATATATATAGCTTCATATGACCATCAGATAAAGTAGGAACTCAAAATTAACATTCTAATTTCAAAATTAATATTCTAACAGATTACCATTGCTACACTACATAAATATAATGTCTATGGAATCAATTATCTGTTTATTAATGAATGAATGAATGAATGAATGAATTTTATTATATGAATATTATTATAACTTTGGACTGAATTTCCAGATTTTGGAATTTACACCGTTTTTGGACCTTCCTTTTGCTCGCCGGCTTGATTTTTGTCTCAATAGTGCTCGATGTTGTCACTGATGACTGTAGCACTCTAATTGTTGTTGTTGTTGTTGAATGAATGAATGAGTGAATGAATGAAGGAATGAAGGAATGAACGAATGAATGAATGAGTGAATGAATGCATGAATGAATGAATGATGAGCAGAACAATTCAGTAACAACAGTAACTTTATTCTCTTTCAGAGTGCAAGATGTTGTCATGATACTCAAAAACAACAGTAGAACTCTAATTGTCTTGTTATTGTTGCTGCTGTTGCTGCTGTAGTTGTTGCTGCTGTTGCTTCTGAAGTTGTTGCTGTAGTTGTTGCTGTAGTTGTTGCTGCAGTTGTTGATGCAGTTGTTGCTGTTGTTGTTGCCGCTGTTATTGTTGTTGCTGTTGTAGTATGTCCATAGGTAGAAATTTCTTGCACTCAGCTGCCCCGCACCTACAAGCTCTTCTAAGCCCCACCCCACTCAATAGACTCCGCTCACGTGACCAGTCTGATCCGTTAGCATAGTCATACGATAGCTCCTCCCCCTGTTCAATGTCGCGCAGTGCAAACAGCGCTGCGCAGGGTATCAAGTTGTCCACGTGAACTGGCACCATAAATAGATTAGGTTTACACGAGTGGTTGATGAATCGTGCGACGTTGCCGAAGTGTTTGGCATCGATGTACGTGGTCATCTTGGGTGACCTTGTGGTCAGCTCAGGTGATATTGAGGTCATCTCAGGTGACTTAGAGGTCATCTCAGGTGACTTGAAGGTCATCTCACGCGATGTTGAGGTCATCTCAGGTGACTTGAAGGTCATCTCAGGTGACTTGAAGGTCATCTCAGGTGACTTGAAAGTCATCTCTGGCGATGTTGAGGTCATCTCAGGTGATGTTGAGGTCATCTCAGGTGATGTTGAGGTCATCTCAGGTGATGTTGAGGTCATCTCAGGTGACTTAGAGGTCATCTCAGGTGACTTAGAGGTCATCTCAGGTGACTTAGAGGTCATCTCAGGTGACTTAGACGTCATCTCAGGTGACTTAGAGGTCATCTCAGGTGACTTTGAGATAATACGAGATGAATTGAAATCGGCTGAAGCACTAACAACATCTGACGATTTTAAATCAGCACCAGATGTCCTGTTACAAGATCTTAGGCTATGCTCAGTTGTCGCACACAACACTTCACATGATTTATTGTCCCTACTTGAATCACAGACAATATTTGTGACGTTATCTTTATTTAGCATATCATTAAAATCTCCAGTCGCTGGAGGTAAAACCTTTCCATCAGATCTAGTATTTCTAATAGAGACGCACCCAGTAAAATCTTCATTCGCTTCATTGGCAAACGTCTTTGAATGACCTTGAACGGATTTCGTTGGCTCCGACCCAATAGCAAAATGTTCATCAGAGCAACGAGTAGACGCAGAATGGACTTGATTAGAACACTGTTCGAAACTTACAAACCATGGTTCGCATTTTCCTAAAACAATGTCACACATCGTACCAACGTTTCCGGTTTCTTTAATAATGCCAACTGTTTCCCCGCACGCAGAACTAGTTGGAACATGGAAAGTTTCAGCATCATCTGAGGCTGTATTATAGAGCTGACGAGTAGAACAAGCAGATGAAGTCAATGAGTCATAACTCTGAGAGACTTCTCTAACGACAAGAATATAATTGGACTCTTCTCTTCTTTCTCTCTCTCTCAATCTCCTCTCTCCCTCTATCTCACTCACTATCTCACCCGTGTACTCGCACACGAATGTTCTCGCTCGTATTGATTCGAGGGTGCGAACACCCAAACCTCTCTCTCCACACCCGGTGTCGTACACCTCAAGCTGAACCCTACCCCCTCCCTGCACAACCCTGTTCCTACATGCACCGCTGCACACGCACATACAGTTGCATTCAACTATCGGATGCATGGTCGGATTTGACGGGTCATAGTTGACGAGGCGGCCGTGTTGATCGTAGGATGCATCGAATCTTTTAATGCATGGACAATTCTCTTCAGAACATTCTAGAACTGACGAATGGTTCAATGATAGCGGAGCTGACATAAAGGATGAACATGAGCAGCCATCGAATTGCTCTTCAAGAAGGTTTCTGACATTTTCGTCTTCATCGGTTCCCAATATGTTCTCACGAATGTACTGCATGGAAAAAACAAAATAAATAAAAATTATATAAAAGAATTGTAAAAACCTTTGTTTAAAAAGTATTTTAAACAGTAAAGAACACACTGTGTTCAATGGAGCTCGATGCTGTCATTGATGACTGTAGCACTCTAGTTTTTGTTATTTTTATTGTGGTTTGCAAATGACTACACATGCTAAGAGAAAATGGCGAGATAGAGACAGAAGAGTAGTTTTTAATTAATATTAATCTAAGCCATTCTAAAATAATCCAAACTGTCAGAAATTAAAAATAATTTAGGAGGATATTAAAATAGTTAACTATAAAGCTAATAAAATTGTCTCGAAATATCTAATGTTACAAAATTTAAAATAATAATAATAAATAGTTTAAGTTTTAGCTATTCAGCCTAATCTCATAATTTACGCCGTATTTTCTAACTTTCAAATAAAGATAACAACCTATTAATGTTAAATACGTACATTAAAGGCGGGAGAGCCATTGCTGTAGACTCTGTGTAGAGTTTGTTTGTTTACAAATACAGGCGCATGCTCACATCCTCCGCTAATATCGCTCATGCTGTCCGCCATCTTGAACCTTTCAGCTGTTTTAAACTTCCACAACATAATAATAATAATAATAAAATTCTGCAAAGCAAACCGGCGATAAGCGAGAGACTTCTTTTCTTTGGCAAAGGCTTTCCATGACTTTGCAAAGATTTAATGCAGTCTGCTTCAACAATTCTTTTAAGCCGATTGATGACCTCGAGTAGCCGGGCGGCGATTCAGCACGTATTGCTGAATCGCCGCCCGGCGATTCAGCAATACGGCGAATCGAATCGTTTTTATCAAACCCCAGGTTCTTTACACCGGGGTAAAAAATTAAAACATAATAATAATAATAATAATAATAATAATAATAATAATAATAATAAAGGTTTAACGTTCGTTTCCTCATCCAGGGATGATGTCAGGGACGTCTCCAACAGCACACATCACTACAGATCAATTCACCCAGACCAATCTGCGAAAGAAATGTGCTGAGGAGAAGTAAGGTCCTAAACGAAAGCCAGTCCGGTGATCAAAAAATGGCCCAGGTAGATTGATTATGTCTATGGTGGAAAAAGGTAAGTTTTAAGCTTGCTAGAGAATGTTGAAAAAGAAAAACAAGAGCGAAGATTAGCAGGTAAATAGTTCCAGATTGTGGGTACTGCGTAAGAAAATGAACGTCTGCCCAATGACGTGAGAATATTTGGAACTGATTGAAGATTGGCATCGATGGAGCGAAGTGCACGTAAGGGACGATAGGGAAGAAGAATATCAGATAAGTAAGAAGGCTTGCCTAATCGCAGAGTTTTGAAAGTTAATAGAGCTATTTTATATTTTATGCGTTGATTAACAGGGAGCCAGTGAAGACTGCGAAGTAGAGAAAGAGAGCGAAATTGAAGTCGAGAGGACTTAGAAACAACACGTGCAAGAGAATTTTAGACGTGCTTTTACGGCGTCAATAAGACACTTTGAGATAACTTTTAAAATACTGGTAATTCAACTAACGTCAGACAACTGTATGAACATCTGGATGAACTTAAAAATTACGAAAAATATCATAATATATACTTTAGCCTACCTCGTCTATTTGAATGATTTTCGGACTTCGTCGTAATTATTGTTATAAATTGTTGATATGGAGAGAAATAAGATCAAGATTTAGGCCCCTAAGTACTTCTTACATCTGTTAATATATCTATAATTCATTTTCTTTATCTTGTTACCCTATGAACAGTTTCATGCTAATTTTGTCGGTGATAATATATTGATATAAGCTAGGTTATTCATAAATCCGCGCCATCAAAAGGCAAAGATTACTAATAGCCATGGAGTGGTAGGAGGAAATGGGTCTTAAACAAGCATCTGTGCTTCCTTACCCAGTGTGCCGTATGTTATATAATCAAAATGAACCGATGATACTCGAGCATGTAGGCTGGTTTACGGCAGTCGAGTTGGCTAACAGCATGCTGGAGAAAATACACTTCAGGATATTGGATTTGCACTGTTTTGAACTCGTTTATGCTTTTTATTCTGTCGGCTTGGCTTTGATCTCGTAGTTGTCGATGTCATAGCACTGCCGATTAGAGCACATATTAAATTGCTGCTGTTGCTGCTGCTGTTAATGAATTTACAAGAATACGCAGCAACACATAAGTGATTGTATGCCCGATTGGATATGCATCTCGAGAGTCCTTATGATATCGATCGTGGCTAAGCTTTAGGCCCAGACCTAGTGTAGCCAAGCTTTAGGCCTAGGCCTAGTGTAGCTAAGTATTAGGCCTAGGCTTAGGGCTTTTATTAAATGCCATCAGAAATATGTAGTGAGATGGTGACAGTGTATTCATTCCTAGATATTTACCTTGATTACACCGCCAAATGCCACAGAATTACAAATATATATATAATATATATCTATATATATATATATATATATATATATATAAATATATATATCTATATATATATATATATATACTAGTGGATATTTCATTTCAGTAGAGGCAATATAAATTTAAGAAACAGTAGACTAGGCAACTAGAGTTGGATTCCTATTAAATATGGATAGTGACACAATCATGAGTATTGCATAGTCAGGATCTACTTGTTGCTATTATTATTATTACTTAAGCAGTAAATCAACAATTACAATAACGGTGTTTTTGTTAACTTTTTATAAAAAAGAAAAATATTTACAATGGCGGTGTTTTTGTCAACTTTTTAACAAAGAACCAAATCGTATTGAAGATATTTACAGTAGCGGTGTATTTGTAAACTTTCAATAAATCGAATATAGCATAATCAATGGCAAATAACGAGTACTGCGCAATGACTGTGCATTGTTTGCCCAGTGATGAAATAAAAGTATTATATAAATAGACAATTTAACATCTAACCTCAACAATAACAACTAAAATCTCAGTCTAACAGTTGTAATATAATAAGTAGGCCTAACAAATTTTAAACAGATGTTTAATTCTAATCAAATTATTTATGGACAGTGAAGACTAAGCCTCTTGAGAAGGGATTAACTTGTTGCTCTATGGAATGTGAAACAGACGCAGAGTATGAATATGTACCTTGAATCTCCCACCCGACATAACACCAGAGAGCGAGAGAGAGAGAGATAGAGAGAGAGAGAGAGAGAGAGAGTGAGTGTGAAAGAAAGAGAGAGAGAAAAGGAGAGACAGAGATATTTAATATAGGGTATCGTGGAGGTATTTACATTTTATAAAATTACAAGAAACAACAGAATAAATTGTGATAACAGTAATAATTAATTAGTATTTAAACAATCATGATATAATTCGTTGTGATACTGCTATGACAACGGTTGGCATGACAACCAGCTGTATGTATGACGTCACGGTAGAAGCTGAGGATCTAAAGATATCTTTGAGATCAGTAGAGTTGATCAGATTTACGCCTGTTATCATAAAATAATAAAAATAAGCACAGTATTTCTTATTTAGGCTGCATCAAAAGAAATAGTTAAAAATCATCTTTTAGGAAATTAAAAGCGCTATATTAGATTTTACAAAATCTTGTGTCTATTTCAACTTATTTGAAGCAACATCACACTGAGGAAAATCATAACAGATGCAATAACTACAAAATCCTCCTCTCTACCAACACGTAAACCTTCATTCCGCTAGTACCCTTCCTTGGACTGAATACCCGGATTTTGGCTCGCACCGTTTATGGACCCCTCACTCTGCTCCTCGGCTTTGATTTGGTTCAACAGTGCTCAATGTTGTCATGGACAACAGTAGCATTCTAATCGTATTGTTGTTGTTGCTGCTGTTGTAAAAGTTTAGTTTGTGCCATAATATCTCTTATACTTAAGTTCGTCCTATTTAGAAAGGTCACACAGCTAAGTTTAGTGATCGCCCTGTAAACATCAGGGCTGTGTTTTGAATCGATTTCTTAAGTTTTAATTTTTCATGACCTAATTTAGGATAAGAGATAGACTATAACTAATTGTGACAGCGTAGAAGACTTTGGAGCAACGTTGCTGTAGAGAATAATGGGGGGTAAAACAAAAGGCACCTGGGATAGAGTCATTGGAAAACAAAGCTCTAAATCACCCGAGAACTAAGTACTGTTAAATAATATGGGTGATTAAGCTAAGCTCCTAGGAGAGATTGAAGTGGAAAAAGAACTGGTTGGAGCCAGTGGCGATATCGGTAAGATACTCGAACGCGGATCAGTATGTGCGGGGTTAAAATCCTGGGCTCGCCCGGCACTGACATCGCTTTCGAGTAAGGAAACTGACGTTAACATTAGCTATTTAGCTTTTTTTAAAGCAAGTAGAATAGAGATATTCTGATAAAAGATAAGATCTTATCAGCAGTAGAACAAGTAAAATGTAAGATAATTGATAAATGATAAGCTCTAAGTACAAGGTAACTGATAAATGATAAAGTCTTATGAGACCTAAAGCTTTCATCTTGACGATGGCTTCGTGTGTAGATATATCATCGTAACTTCGCGTGGCGTCCAGTATGACCGTTGTATCGTATTCTACACACAATACATATATTGTAGCAATATATAACATATTGTGTTATACAATACAGTCTTGTATCAATACGTAACTTATAGTATTAAACAATAAAGATTGTATCAATACGTATTGCAACATAAAGTATTAGGCCTATATCATACAATATTATATCAATATGTAATGTAACCATCCACAAAATACTGGTAAAAATAACATACAGCCTTACATCAATACGTAATATAACCATGCTTACAAAATGCAAGTAAAACTACAATATAGTATTATATAAATACATAATGTAATATATCCATGTAGTATCATACAGTATTATATCAAAACGTTATGTAATATACATGAATAGTACAGTAGAGTATGGAATCAAATATAACTTTATACTCTAACCTTAACACTAAAACTAACCCTAAACCTAACCTTAATCCTAACCTTAAACCTAATCCTAACCCTAACCCTAACTCTAACAATAACCTAACCCTAATCCTAACCTAAACCCTAACCCTAACCCTAAGCCTAATCCTAACCTTAAAAATTAATCCTAACCCTCACCCTAACCTAACCCTAATCATAACCCTAACCTAAACCTAACCCCAACATAACCCTAACCCTAACCTAATCTAACCCTAACCTAACCCTAAACCTAACCTTAACCCTAATCCTAACCCTAACCCTAACCTAACCCTAACCTTAACCTAGCCAAACCCTAACCCTAACCTAACAGTAACCCTTACCATCCACAAAATACCAATAAACAATACACCTATCTCCCACTCTACAGTTTTAAACAGCAGGTCCAAGGCAAGTTACAAATATCTCTTCGCTGTGAAGTTAGTATTTTTTAACTTTTTTCTCTTCTTTCGTTTATAGTATTCGTCTAAATGCGTTCGATGTTGTCATAGACAATAGTAGCACTCTAATTTTGGTATTATTGTATCTGTATTAGGATTAATTAAATACTACTAAATACGTTTCTCAGTTGTACACTACAAGCGGTGTGAGACAGGAAATATGTCTAGCTCTCTCTCTCTCTCTCTCTCTCTCTCTCTCTCTCTCTCTCTCTCTCTCTCTCTCTCTCTCTCTCTCTCTCTCTCTCTCTCTCTCTCTCTCTCTCTCTCTCTTGTAATCAGAGCATTGATGTTCGTAATATTCATTCAAACAGAGGGAGAGAGAAAGAGATAGAGAGATAGAGAGTGACAGAGTGTGTGAGAGAGAGAAAAAATTGAGAGAGAGAGAGATAGATAGATAATGAGAAAGAGAGAGAGAGAAAGAGAGAGAGAGAGAAAAAAAGATAAAGACATAGAGAGAAGAGAGTGTGTGAAAGAAAGAGAGAGAGAGAAAGAGACAGACAGAGTGTGACAGAGAGAGAGAGAGACATTAGATAATGAGAAAGAGATAGAGAGAGAGACAGACAGAGAGAGATAGATAGATAAAGAGAGATAGAGACCTCTTTCAGAGGCATCTCTGCACGTGTAGAGCACGGAAGTGCGCATATCGAAACCCACGATGTGGACTGCGCTGATGTTCAGTTGATCCAGTTTATCCTCCAGACCTGTGTCCACCAGGGCTCTGGGAAACACTTCCGCTCCGTAGTCCTGGAAAGCTGAGAATGAGTCAATCTGTTTGAGGAACATTACAGAGCTTGTAAACATGTTAGTGTTGTAACATGTTAATGATGTAACGTGTTAGTGATGTAACAGGTTAATGAAATAACGAGTTAATGATGTAACGTGTTAGTGATGTAATGTGTTAATCATGTAACATGCTAATCATGTAGCGTGTTAATGATATAACATGTTAATGATGTTACATATTAATGTAGCGTGGTAATGATGTAACATGTTAACGATGTGATATGATAATGATGTAACATGTTAATGATGTGATATGATAATGATGTAACATGTTAATCCTGTGATATACTAATTATGTAACGTGTTAATGATGTAACGTGTTAAAAATGTATCACGTTACCTTAATAATGAATTTAGCAAACAAAGTTAAGTCTTCCCACATAATAGCCTACTTTAGACAATATTATATCTTATTCATGCATCACAGATATAATATTAATTACCTTCCTTACATGTAGATTCTAGTTGATACTTTTTCGCAACAAAGCTAAAGCTCCAAAGTCGCATCATATTCAAAAAATTAATTTTTTGAAAGGGGTCACGTGACGCACACGGAGAACATTTTAGAACGATGCCAGGCTCATCAGAAGGACATTACTTCTATATTCCTCTATCAGGTATAGTTAATATTTGTTTAAAAGTTATTATCTAATACTAACAGCGTTACAGTATTTTACGTAATATACATGTAGGTCTTTAACAATTTTATAAAAATAAAAATATATAATAATATAATCTAATGTTAACGTCAGTTCCCTCACTCGAAAGCGACGTCGGTGACGGGCGAGCCCAGGACTCGAACCCCGCACACACTGATCCGCAGTCGAATTTGTTGTTGATGATGGTTGATTTAAGTGCGATTCTTCACCACCCGGGGAGGTAGACCTGCCCTCAGATTCTCCTCTCATCTCGCTCTTCTCCAACTCCGATATCATAGAAAATTGCTCCCCACCAATCAGCTGACTGCTGCGCTCCTGCCTCATTCCAGCAGCACTAGGCTGCTGTTGATGTAGCAGTGGCAGATCAAACAGCTGCTGATCAGATCTCGTGGGAGCAGACTGAGCTCTACCGAGAGGCTGTTTCAGAGCATTGATCTTCAGACGGGACGGACGGTTGACGTCGAACGGTGAGAGCAGGTCAGCTGTGGGTTGAGCGTAGCCATCTTGCGGCGGCTGAGAGGTGGCGGTGTCAGGACGCAGAAGAATCTGAGGGGTCAACCCAGCCGGTGAGCCGATTTTTTGAATATTTTCATTTTTTGAATATTTTCAGTGTTAATATTTTCTTCTTTAAAACCGTCATGCTAGTGTCGATGAATTCTCTTATTATTAAATAAACGTATCACTAGCAGTGTAGGCCTAATGAGCAAGAGATGAACTCTAACCTGACAGTGCTGTCCCATCCTCAGATTTATATCCCGTGGATCTGTGAGGAGCTGAGGATGTAGTTGAGAGTCCCAGGTGTCCATAATGCAGTGGTCTGGATACAAACTCTGATCCAGTGTCTCGTGTAAAGTCGTGGAATTATACGTGCAGTTAACGGCGTATTTACTCTTAATCGTAAATCCATACTCACTGTTGCTGCACAGCTCACCTGAAAGAATGGGAAGAGAGAATTCAATCCATCCATCATCATCATCATCGTCATCGTCATCGTCATCATCATCATCATCATCATCATAATCATCATCATCTTCCCTTAAATCCCAGTTTAACTAAGGTCGGTATACGAATAGACATTCTCCCATCCTCTCTGTCCCACACCATGTACATGACCCACATCTGTACCTGTACATGTCATCAGTCAATCCAATATTTTAGACAATCTTATCAGTATCTTTTAGTATTTTCTAAGTGTTTTTGAACGTAAATCCAATCCTCAAGCACAACAGCGCAGCATTGAGTAGAAGCGAGTCAATAGAAGATGATCATGGCATTCGGTGATGTAATCTGCTTAATTAATAGATAAGCTGCGAATAGTAATATTATTATTATTAACAACGAAAACTTATATACCAGTGTCATCGGTGTTCGAGACTACTTTACAGAAGGAGTTTAATAGCAATTAGAAGCAAAATACCAATTAGTAGTCAACTTGTAAGCTGAAGAGGGAAGAGTATACATTAAGTATATGGAGAGAATGCAGAGTTTATACATGTATTATATGATATTATACAGAGTATCAAGTACATTGATACTCTGTAAATTTTCAGAATACCAATTATATACCGTCCTGCTTTTAACCGAGATAGAGAGAGAGAGAGAGAGAGAGAGAGAGAGAGAGAGAGAGAAGCATTAAAACCTCAGGTTAATTATAGTTTATGCATAGAAGCATTGAAATGCTATTAAAAACAGGTTCTTTAAATCATGTGATCAAAACTAAGTTGTAAAGATTATAGCCGGCTTTAAGTGCAATTACACAACTGCCTATAAACATAAGTGAAACCAGATCATTTTGTTTATATAATTATAAAAATCAATTAATTAAGTCTATTTATAATTACAAAAATCTATTAATTAAGTCTCTAATACTTTATAATAGTTTCTAAAATCTATTAATTTTGATCCTGATGTAATATCATATTGCCAACTATTGCCCATATATCATCTAAATAAGTCTGTTGTCTTGCAAATAGACTGTCTGGAGCCAGTGGCGATGTCGGTAAGATATTCGACCGCGGATCAGTATATGCGGGGTTCAGACCCTGGGCTCGCCCCTCACTGACATCGCTTTCAAGTAAGGAAAATGACGTTAACGATAGCTTTACCAGTTTTTAATGACAGAGGTTAGCCTATTGTATAGCAGTAGATGTACATGTAAAAGTTGAAAAAAAAGTTGAGAAAGAGCCCACACAGCACAATATATTATATTATATTCGTTTATTGCGACATACCTGACTGTTTGACGTAAGTCAGAGGGATGACGTCATAAAGATCAAAACCCTTTGGTTGAGTCGAGGCGAATGACACGTGATCAGCGCAGTACTTCTCCTGTACTACAACAACAGCTCTGTATCGACTGGAATAATCCTGTCTAATCCGGTTTATAACCGGTATGATCTCGCTTGCTCCGGGCACGGGTATTGTACCAGATGAGGAGACGTAGCAGTTCTGTACGCCGAGTATGATGAGTGCCGTGTTGTGGTCGTAGTTAAAAGTGTTTGACCTATTTGATGCTTCTGAGACAGTCGTTAAGTCAATGTAGATAAGAACTAGAACGAGAGCCTGATGAGTTCTGAATGAACCTGTTCTCTTCATTTCGTTTGCCATGTTTCCTCTCTATGGTTCACAGTTTTTTATTAGCCTAATTTAAACCTTTTCAAAATTATTGTTGCTGTATTTACAAGTATGTCTGCTAAAAATGAGAAAAGATGTTTTATAAACTTTAATTAACTAATAGGCCTAATAGGGAACAAATAACAGTGAAAAATAGATTAAAAATATTAACAAGTACTCAGCCATGCAACCGAAATAAAAGAGATATTAGAATTACATAATAAACGTATCAATGTTTACAATCAAATGGCACACTCAATCACTGTATGTGAATAATCTCTACAGCGTAGATCTATATAGTCACTAAACAACAGACGGACGTTTTGTCGCATCAGATTACATCATCATCATTTCATCTCTACATCTATATATCACGGAAATTATCTCTCTGCAGCTGAAAGAGAACCCACAGCAGCCATTCGTAAAATGAATTTTCCACAAACGAAACATCTGCACTCAATCAATCAATCAATAAGAATTTAACTTCCGGTTCCTCGCCATAAGGCATTGTCAGGGACGTCATGAGTAACTATACACACGCTCCATCACTAGTAAACACATGATCTGTTGGGTTTTAATCAGCTTTCAATGGTTTTAGAAAATAAGATTTAGAAATGAATGCTAACAAATCTAGGAAAATGTAAGCCATACCTGAAGATTCTAGAAAGCATTATTGTTCTTGAAAGATAAACCATTTTATACATTCACAATTAAATCTTTTTACAACGTTTAATTTTATTTTATTAAATAATAAAATACTAATATTATACGGCGTAACATATGTGCTAGACTAGTATATCAGCAAACACAGCTCTCTAATCACTCAATAAGATCTGTCTAATAATCGTGCGAAGTGATGCTGACGTAATCAATTTTACTAACTCTAACGAAGTTCAAACAAGTTGAAATAAGTTCAAACAAGAATACTACCTTTACAAATTCAATGTATGAGAAGCCTGAGAGATTGAGTAAAGCTAGTAAAGCTAAGGTTAAGTTTCCTCACTCGAAAGCGATTTCAGTGACGCGCGAGCCCATGATTTTAACCCCGCACTTATAGATCCCCGGCCGAGTATCTTACCGACACCGCCACTGGCTCCAGCCAAAGAAAACATAGAGTAGAGTAAAACCAAAAGCGTAGAGAAAACCAGTACTATGTGTTTATAACACTTCTAGTGGGTTACAGAATGATAAAACCCGATATAACAGTCGTATTTATGTTGCTGCTGATGTCAGCTAATTACATAAGTTCGCGGTGGTAACAAAGTTTTGAAACAAGCGATGAAACAGTCTGACTTCTAAATGTGTCATCTTCCTGTAGTCTAATTCACGTGACATTGCGTTATGAAAACGCGGTTTAATTAGAGACGTACATGTCCTCTCTCTCTCTCTCTCCCTCTCTTCTGTCTCACTCTCTTCTCTCTTTCGCTCTCTCTGTCCCTCTGTCCCTCTCTTTTGTCCTTCTCTCCCGATCTCTCTTCTCTCTCTCTCCTCTCTCTCTCATCTCTCTCTTTCTCTCTCTCTCTCTCTATAACCTTACAGTTACAACACATACAAACTACTTTCCATACCAGTGAGCAATCGGTTCTGTAAACATATACTTGTGTATTTAACTACATGTTGCCTCTTATATGCAATTCTACAAACTCTAGCGTTCAATCAAATGGAAGAGCCAAGGTATATATTATTAAGCAACTTTTCGCTAAGTTTCTAGCTCATGTCGCGCTCTTTCAAGCATCGTTTGGACGGCACTTGACAGTTGACTGTGATAAAGCAGGTAAAGCTAAGGTTAACGTCAGGTTCCTCACTCGAAAGCGATGTCAGTGACGGGGGAGCCCAGGTTTTGAACCTCGCACATACTAGTTTCTTACCGACTTCGCCACTGGTTCCAACCACAAGTGTCTTATGAGTTACTGTTGAAAGAACTATAGCACACATTCTTTAAATTAGTTCCGAAATTCAGACTTCTGATGGGTATATTCTGCCGTCAATAATCGTGTTTGTGATGAAATATTTCGGCTAAGCACGTCCTGAGTTATGTACGTTGAACCTCTGCTTACATAGAATGGGTTGTGTGTTGATAGACCTGAGCTTTGAACTCAGACCACTTGCATCTAAGGCGAACACTTGAACCGCTACGCCATATCCCTCTCCTCTATTTTTAATGTGTTTCATGCCCAGACACTCCATTGATCTAGAATTGTATCCTTTCACAAACTATATTTTATTTTTGCCTACCATATGGTACCACTGGGGGTTATTTCCAAGTGTTTTTCTCAGTAGTTGCTTTGTTGTCCTTTAATTAAGACACGCAGTGTACTATTGACCTTTTAAATGTCTTCTTAACAAAACTGCGAAACAGATATAGAGAGATTTTGTTTTCACGAGTAGAAAAAAGCAGTAAACAAAGATTAGTCAAAACGCATCATGAGAAGATTACAAAAAGAGGGCGTGGGTCTCTATTGTTGTGAAAGCTATTCAATTACATCACGTAGGTGTGATGACAGAGTAGGTAGCAGGATGTGAAAGTTATGCTATATTGACAGTAAAAAGTATATCTAGTCCTCTAGTTGTTTCTGTCTGTCTGTTTGTCTCTCTCTCTCTCTCAGTCTTTGCTATAGCTTTCTTCAAAATGGCCGGTCCATGTCTCAAAACATTCTTACTACGCACGCCCACCCTCTTTAAAGAGCTCTACATTGATCGACAAATTAATTGCGTTGAGGTAGTTCTCTCACGCTTCTTGAGTCAGCTCTTGTAACGAAACAGTAGACGATAGATCTATTCTGTAGCCAGGGACTGGCATACGTAGCGAACACAACACGGGCACGCTTAGCGGTTCTCTATACGGAGATGATGCTGATCGTGAGGCTGAAATCAGTGTAATTGATATGAGTAAAACAATACAAAACAATGAGTTATTGCTCGCCACTGTAATTAATGAGTCATAAAAGAATGCATGCCTATATCATATCTGCCTAGAGGAAAGCAATTACGTCCTTAAATTTAAGATTGAATTCAATATTGTCATATATTATGATATTAAGAAATTTATTGATATATTAAGCAATTTGTTGACCTTTCGACATCAGAGAGACAATTTGGGTTCAAGAAAGACGTCGGTTGTGCTAACGCTTTCCATTCGTTGCGGAAGGTCATAAATTATTTCAAAGCAAGGAAGAGTACTGTTAACATTGGAGTAATTCATCTTCGGAAAGCTTTTGACAAATGTAATAGTTATGGTATTTTACACTTGTTGCAAGCTAAAAGTGTTAACTTTCGAATCATTAACATTCTCGAAAACTGGTTCAGTAAGAACGGCACTACAGTTAATTGGTGCGGTTCTGTATCACATTATTTCAAAGCTTTGCAAGCTGAATATTCCTGAATCTGTTAATGGGTGGATTGCTAGCTTCTTATCTGACCGCTCTCATACGACCATCTTCGAAGGTTAAATATCCTCTCCTAAAACAATAAATGCAAGTGTTTTCCAAGGCTCTGCCATTGGTCCTCCTGCATTTACAGTTGTTTCCTCTGATCTAAGGACAATCCATTCAGCAAATTCTTTACTAAGATTTGCTGATGATACATATCTCATAGTACCATCATCACATTTTCATTTAACTGAAGTAGAATTAATGAACTTAGAAAGATGGGCTTCAGTAAACAATCTACAACTCAACAGAAGTAAATCTAAGGAAATAATCTTTAAGTCACCTAGCTTTAAGCGTCAAACAATTGAATTGCCCTACTTAGCTGGAATAGAACGAGTCTCAAATCTCAAATGTTTGGGAGTCACAATTTCGTGCAATTTTTCCTTTTCTCCTCATATATCCAAGCTTATAACCTCATGTTCGAGTAATATTTTTGCTTTATACTCCTTGCGCACAAAATGTCTATCAAATGAACTACTTCAGATAGTGTTCCAGGCTTCTACTCTTAGTAAATTACTCTACGCCTCACAATTTTGGTGGGGGTTTACTTCTGCTGATGACAGAAACCGCCTAGAAGCATTTTTAAGACGAGCAAAAAGGGCTGGCTTTATAACTTTTCATTATCTTCTCGTATAATGTATGTTCGAATGAAACCTATCTGCGGTTGTTAGATTGTTTTAAATAAACGCAAGATTTATTTATGATATTTTAAGAGCAGTAGGAGGGTTCATCCATTTTAAATATCATCTAAACGCACTCCCTTCGTGGTTAAGATTTTATCATTAGAATATCGTATAATGACCGTTATGAGATCTTGGACTATTGGTATCTAGGTATTATGGAACTTTCTATTTGCTTTTTGTTCCATGTATGTTTGTACGTTTTCTGCGATATGTCAGATTTCAAGTAATAAACGAATAAAATAATAATAATAATAATAATAAGGACAGATCACGGTATTTATCCAACTTCCTAGAGGCGGCATGAACAGCAGCACCACCGGCTGTGACTGAAGTCGTATTCAGGTAGGAGTTTGCCATAGTGTCAATGACCGTGACGTCCCAAACGGCACATTTACCGTTGCACCAGGGCACTAAAGTCATGCCGTCCGGACGCTTGCCGTCATTCGCTAGAGGCGCTCGAGGTGGTTAGTTTGTTTACGCACACCTGTGTTTTTCTTTAGCACTTTTTATCGTTTTTCTTCACTTCTGCTAATTTTTTCACTTTGTCTTTTGTCATACTGCTTTTATATATATCCCTGTACGCCCAGGCCCTTTTATTTCTATTCTTTTGTGCGCATTCGGCTTATTTTACCTTTTATTAAATCTGCATTATGCTTTAGTTTTCACCTGCATTGGACTATTGGACTGCAGCTATTTGCAGTAGTGTTCCAGTTTAATTCTTTTATCTCTCGCTTGCTATGCCGTGTTTGCCACATGCCTGCCAGACAGACTTGGCCACTGTCTCAGACTGCCAACAAGAAAACTGGCATCTGTTCGGTGTGCCTAGCTCAACGTCAGCTTCATTCGGGAGACGGAAAGGTCCATCTTCATGGCCCATTGGATAATCGGTGCCCGGGTTCCAACCAACCTCCCTTGCAGATCTCCGCACAGGCGGCAGCTTCGCAACCAGGTCTTGCAGTTTCTGATATAAGGAATAGGATCAGGAATCGGAGCTGCGACTCTGGTTCGGCTAGACAGAGTTCTCCTCCCACTGCTGCTCCCAATTCTGCTAACTTATCTCCCAATTCATTTTCCTCTCAGCCGCTCATTCTTGAACATCCCTGCTTATCGCGACCAACAATAAAACACATTCCCAAATCAGCCAGACCTGCTTGTTCAGCAGCCTTGATTGATGCCTTCCGTAAGATCGAAAGCGATCCCTCAGTTTTATCATACTGGTCAGATTTGTTGCTTTTCGCATCTTCGGTTTTGCAAGTCCCTGCTCGCACAGGTAAAAGGCATAATCTAAGCTCTTTAATTAAGAAAAGGTTGGAGGGCCTAGGTACTAGTGCTCCCACTGAGCCGGTCGTAGAAAGAATTAAAAGAGCTCATCATTCTCATGACTCCCGTGCCTCAGCAGTCAGGTCCAAAATGGAAGATGGAAATGTTTCGGCAGCTGTGCGCATCCTCTGTTCAGACGAAAGCCCAGCGCAATGCACCATAAACACTTTCAATATCCTGAAGGCCAAGCACCCACCCACAGCTAGTAGCAGTATAATGGCACCCCTTCCGGACTCAACGGCGACTCCGCCCATTCAAGTCTCAGAGCAGGATGTTGTCAAAGCTGTACGTAGCTTTCCAGCAGGCTCAGCAGGTGGTCCTGATGGCCTTCGCCCTCAGCATCTTCTGGAGCTTGTGACTTGTAGAGAGTCGGCTGGGACATTTTTGACCGCTTTGACTTCTTTCGTGAATCTCCTTCTTAGAGGTGCTTGCCCCCCTGAGGTCCAACCGGTGCTGTTTGGTGGTAAACTCTTCGCACTCAATAAGAAATCTGGCGGCATTCGCCCCATTGCAGTGGGTTACACTTGGCGTCGTTTAGCCGCTAAATGCGCAAATCGCTATGCAGTATCTGCTCTCAGCGAATACTTGAGCCCAATTCAACTTGGAGCTGGTATTCCAGGTGGCTGTGAGGCAGCTGTTCACGCTACTCGCCGTTTCGCTGAGTCAATGCCAGCTGATCACTTCGTGGTAAAGCTAGACTTCTGTAATGCTTTTAATTGCTTGAGTAGATCACGAATGCTCAGCGAAATACATCACAGGATACCAGAGCTGTATAGTTTCTGCCATCTAGCTTACTCAAGCCCTTCGTGGTTGAAGTTCGGAGACTGGTGCATTGAGTCACAGGAAGGAGTCCAACAAGGGGATCCCTTAGGGCCCATGCTGTTTTGCCTGACTATTCACCCTCTCCTTACTTCTCTCTCTAGCGATCTCACGGTGGGATACCTAGATGACATTACTCTAGGTGGTTGCGAGTCGTCGATTGCAAATGATGTACAGACTATCATCGACAGAGGCCAAGAATTTGGGCTTCAGTTGAATCGCACCAAGTGCGAAGTCATTTCATCAGTTTGCAAATCTCCGGGCAACTCAGTTTTGTCATCATTTGTGCCAATGTGCCTATCCCATAGTTCTCTACTCGGCGCGCCACTCTCTGGAGAAGAAGCTACTACCACCGCTTTATCCAGTCGCCTTGAAGACCTCAAACGTACAGCATCACGCTTGAAGTCGCTAGCCGCTCATGATGCTTTAACAATCCTTCGCTTTTCTTTAAGTGCACCTAAACTTATGCACGTTCTGCGCTCTAGTCCGAGCTTCTCTAATCCGCGGCTTTTAGACTACGACGAGGCTCTTAGGCAATGCTTATGCGCCGTTATCAACGCAGATTTGTCTGTTTTGCAGTGGCAGCAAGCCAGTCTACCGGTGAGCATGGGTGGTCTTGGAATTCGTCTTGTTTCCCATATCGCGCCTTCAGCCTTTTTGGCATCAGCGATGGGAACGAGGCAGTTGCAAGACGCCATCCTTCATAAGTGCTCCCTTTCTGCCGATAGTTCCATTGACGTTGCGTTGTCAGTTTGGTCCAAAAGCCTCACCTCCAGTGCTCCACCTTCTACCTCAGTCAGTAGCCAGAAATCATGGGACCGTCCTATAGTGGATCGGATTTATAACAGTCTGTTAGAATCCCAGTCCAATGCAGTAGACAGAGCACGACTCCTAGCTGTATCAACTAAAAGAAGCAGCGACTGGCTTCACGCTCTCCCTGTTGCTTCTTGTGGGCTATTTTTAGACAATGAGGCGATTCGAGTAGCTGTTAGTTTCCGTTTAGGGGCGAAAACTTGCGAGCCTCACATGTGCCCCTGCGGTCATGAAGTCGACGCTTTAGGTCTCCACGGCCTCTCCTGCAAACGAAGCTCAGGTAGAATGTCTCGCCATCACAATTTAAATGACATAATATGGCGAGCACTTTCGAGAGCAGGCATCCCTTCCTCTAAGGAGCCAAGTGGGTTGTCCAGATCAGACGGCAAGCGTCCGGACGGCATGACTTTAGTGCCCTGGTGCAACGGTAAATGTGCCGTTTGGGACGTCACGGTCATTGACACTATGGCAAACTCCTACCTGAATACGACTTCAGTCACAGCCGGTGGTGCTGCTGTTCATGCCGCCTCTAGGAAGTTGGATAAATACCGTGATCTGTCCTTAGGATATGAAGTTGTTCCGGTGGCTATTGAAACCATGGGCCCGATGAATCCCGAAGGAGTTGACTTTATTAATGGCATAGGCAGACTTATTGCAGAGCAAACCGGCGATAAGCGAGAGACATCTTTTCTTTGGCAAAGGCTTTCCATGACTTTGCAAAGATTTAATGCAGTCTGCTTCAACAATTCTTTTAAGCCGATTGATGACCTCGAGTAGCCGGGCGGCGATTCAGCACGTATTGCTTGAATCGTTTTTATCAAACCCCAGGTTCTTTACACCGGGGTAAAAAAAAAAAATTTATAAAAAAAAAAAAAAAATAATAATAATAATAATAATGTTCCTTTATTGTCAGGAGTCAAGCAGGGTGGAATTCTCTCATCATTATTGTTTGCGCTTTATGTTGATACTTTTTAGATAAATTTGAGCAATCGAAATATGGGTGCTTTATTAACTACAACTGCTACAATAGTTTATGTACGCAGATGATTTATACTGCTCAGTATTTCAGTCACCGATCTGCAATATCTATTCAATGTGTGTTCTAGTGTTTTCATTGAATTAGATCTACCTATAAATAAATCAAAATGTCATTGTATGAGAATCGGTCCAAGGTTTAATGTTCCTTGTAAACCATTGACTATTCAGAATATTCATATTGATTGGGTTGACAGCATTTTTTATCTTGGTGTATTTATTAATAGCGCAAAGTCGTTTAAATGTCACTGGAATGATAGTAATGATGTCACTGGAATGATAGTAGAGGCAAATTCTACGCTGCCGTTAATATGATACTAGGGAGACTTTGTTCAAATGCAGCAATAGATGCCTTGTTGAAATTAATACATTCTCATGCGGTTCCTTTGTTGCTTTATGATATTTCTGCTTTATCTCTGTCTAAAGATGAACTGAAAGATTTCTGTAACGCTAACAATATTGTCTACTATAAAATTTTCCGAATTTTTGATGAGGGTACTAATTGTATTGCCAGTGGTATTGTGACTTTTGGCCATTTGAATTACTCTATCAGTATCACAGATATAACTTCATACATAAGCTACATGTAATTGTCTCTGGATGCTTGGATAGTAAACCAGATTTAGGAGTCTGATTATCTGGATTATGTTAGTATTAAAAAAGTATGCAATTCAGAATGATGACTCTATTGGTGAAGTAAGAGATAAAGTTTGGACTTATTTTGAAGGTATATTGACCTAATTACATTATTGAAAGCCTATCCTCCGATAAACGGCGATTTTAGTTTAAATTTCTCTACTTTTAGACTCTTAAATGGTTAATCCGCACAGTTTCTGTTATTTTTGTTCGTTCATTATTTTTCATTTCTTATTCTGTTCATACTGCCATGCATTTTGGTGATTAAAATCATATATTGCACGTATATTCTTGATATTTCAATATTATAGAATATTACGGCCAACTGAGTAATTACTGAGTTTCTTTATCCAGAAGTTGCTACAAAATTTAAACTAATGGAAAAAGTACAAAAGAAGGTCTTTTCTTATCCCGATCCTAGTTAAACTGGGATTTAAGGGAAGATGACGACGATGATGATATAATATTACTGAGCTCAATCTTTTTGAAATAAAAATGTCTTGCTTCGAATTTGAAGAAAAGTTTTCGGCGTAAGCGTCATCTGTGAATATTATTCCACTAAATTACTATCCTATATCAAGAGTTCCCCGTTAGATCTCACTGCGCTGAACATAACCATGGCAACGGTTGGCATGACAACTAGCTGTATGTATGACGTCACAGTAGAAGCTGAGGATCTAAAGATATCTTTGAGATCAGCTGAGTTGATCAGATTTACGCCTGTTATCATAAAATAATATAAAAATTAAACTTTAATCGCAATTAAGCCAAATCAATAGATCAATCAATCAATAAATCAATCAATAAATCAATCAATAAATCAATCATATTGTCGCTAAACTTTTAGGTCTTCCAGAGGAGGTATTTCGACCAGTAACCTCCATTCTCCCCCCCCCCTCCCCCCTTCCTAGGTGCACACATGAGGTATGCGCCTTTGAAAACATTTACAGTCGTCGAAAGATTAAGTGAAATTGAAAGGGGTTTTAAGGATAAAAAATCTCTGCTAATAACAGCCTGCTGAAATATCATCCTGGTGAAGCTGTTACCTGAGGCTTTCATGAGGTCGATGGCCTCCAGTGATGAGTTGTCATGGTAACCTCTCGTAGCGTCCAATATCACCGTGGTACTGTAGCCTGTGTATAACATACATGTATATCAGTACTGTGTGATATTATTGATATAATTGAATATAAAGTAATATAATAGAGTATACAATAGATACTACTACATGTACATGTATATACAGATAGGACACAAAAGCAACACCCAAGTGAAATCTCAATAAATTTGACAAAATTAAAAATATTTTCAAATAACTTTCAGGTCTTCCAGACGAAGAATCAGGAATTTCAACCAGTAATCTGCAATTACTGTGAAGAGAAATTCAATAATAACAAAATTACAGCGCTTCCACAAAATAGTCGTGAAATCGATTTAAGCACGGTTTATTTCAACTTAAGAGCCTTGAAAGCGGGCTCTGCTACGTCTAACGAACTATTACTGAACTTAATTCAGAAAGAGAAGAGAGAATGAAAGAGAGGATAGAAAGAGAGGACAGAAAGAAGAAGAAAGAAGAAGAGAGAAAGAGACCCAGATATGAGGCGTTAAAGGCGGTATTGACCACAGTTGTTTCTGTGGGGAGTCCCGCGATATGCACCGCTGTCACATTCAGTTTTTCCAGCCTCTCCTCCAGACCTGTGTCCAACAGTCCTCCTGCGTAAGAGAATGCTGAGTACTTGTCGATCTGTGCAATGTTAAATTACTTAAAACTTTTAATTCTTCTACAATTAAAAATACATTATTAAATTTAACTTTAACTTCGGGCTGGAGTCAGTGGCGATGTCGATAAGATACTTGACCGCGGATCAGAATGTGCGGGGTTCAAATCCTGGGCTCGCCCGTAACTGACATCGCTTTCGAGTAAGGAAAGTGACGTTAACATTTGCTTTACCAGCTTTTTTAAAGTTATAATTGTAAAATTTATAAATTTCCAGTAGCAATTACGTGATGTATTATTCAATACCAATCTTTATGATGTTACTGAGCAATGAATGTATTTAAACTCCATATTCTTCATCCAAGGTTAATATCAAAAACTTCGTCATATAATAAATCCCTAGAAATCTACTATCCAGCAATGTTTTCAACAATCAGATGATATATGTTTCCCCAAGACCTGCTCAATCCCACATGAATATAAAGATTTGATTCATTAGATCACATCAAGTAAGCAATAGATTAGTAGCAACGTGACACAATCAATCAATATTTACATGTATATTATATTATCGATGGTTTATGGTTGAAGAGATAAATGCAGACCTGAGGGAATTGTCCAATCCTCAGGATATCTTGAGATTCCGCGATGAGTTCCGGTGATAGCTGGAAGTCCGTGACGCAGTGAGCTGGATACAGGGTCTGATTCCAGGTCATCAAGGATCCTTGTGAGATATGGCTACAGTTTAAAGCGTATGGACTCTCAATCTCCAGTCCAAACTCATTCCGGCTGCATATGTCTCCTAAAATATTAAACATTCCAGAAACCATCAAAATTACTAGCATGTGCAAAAGTTAATTTGTTGTTCAGGAGAGCTGAACCTACTTCGTAGCAGAAGTAATGGGCGTTTCATAGATCATCTGTTAAGAAATTGATAAATTATTAAAACAAAATCCATTGTTACGCATGAAGGGAAAATATTTAACAAATTGTCACAAAACAACCGTAATACGAAAAGAATAATCAGTTATGTTGTATAGGACTGGCCATTAGTATTATAAATATAATTAAGTAATCATTTGACGACTCTACGAACTATAAAGAAGAGTCCATACAGCACAAGCACTGTGACAAACCTGAGTGTCTCAAGTAGGTCAGAAGGATGACGTCAGAGGGTTCAAAGCCCGGGTGGGTCGAGGCGAACGACACGTGATCAGCGCTGTACTTCTCCTGTACTACAACAACAGCTCTGTATCGACTGGAATAATCCTGTCTAATCCGGTTTATAACCGGTATGATCTCGCTTGCTCCGGGCACGGGTAGTGTACCAGATGGCGAGACGTAGCAGTTCTGTACGCCGAGTATGACGAGTGCCGTGTTGTGGTCACTTATAGACGATTTTGCCTCCTCGTTAACTGCTAACATCTCGTCAGATTCTGTCTCCTCGTTAAGTTCTAACATCTCGTCAGATTCTGTCTCCTCGTTAAGTTCTAACATCTCGTCAGATTCTGTCTCCTCGTTAAGTTCTAACATCTCGTCAGATTCTGTCTCCTCGTTAAGTTCTAACATCTCGTCAGATTCTGTCTCCTCGTTAAGTTCTAACATCTCGTCAGATTCTGTCTCCTCGTTAAGTTCTAACATCTCGTCAGATTCTGTCTCCTCGTTAAGTTCTAACATCTTAAGTTCTAACATCTTAAGTTCTAACAACTTAAGTTTTAGTTCTAACATCTTAAGTTCTAACAACTTAAGTTCTAACTTCTTAAGTTCTAGTTCTAACATCTTAAGTTCTAACATCTCGTCAGATTCTGTCTCCTCGTTAAGTTCTGACATCTTAAGTTCTAACATCTCGTCAGATTCTGTCTCCTCGTTAAGTTCTGACATCTTGAGTTCTAACATCTCGTCAGATTCTGTCTCCTCGTTAAGTTCTGACATCTTAAGTTCTAACATCTCGTCAGATTCTGTCTCCTCGTTAAGTTCTGACATCTTAAGTTCTAACATCTCGTCATATCCCGACGATTCGTTAGATTCAGAAGCCACTGTGACATCGATTAAGAATGCAGAAACAAAAATTAGGACAATTATTATCCGAGCACTGAGTAAAGCGTTTTTCTTTCTTAAATTCTTCATTTTTCTTGTCCAGCGCTCAACGTTAATTGGTTCTTGATTCTGTTCACAATTGTCAAAAGCCTATTTTAAGTAAACATTGACAAGTTTCACAAAGACTCTACTACGCAATAACCAATGACTACTCAATAGATTTAAAATTTGAGTTCACATGAACCTATAGATTAATATTGTGCTCACATGTGTAGGTGTACATCTATTAATAATAATAATAATAATAATAAAGGTTTAACGTCCGTTTCCTCATCCAGGGATGATGCCAGGGATGTCCCCAACAGCACACATCACTACAGATCATTCACCCCGACCAATCTGCGAAAGAAATGTGCTGAGGAGAAGTAAGAAATGTGCTGAGGAGAAGTATTCGTGCACACCTACACGTGTACATCTATACGTGTATACCTACCTATACGTGTACACCTATACATGTAAACCTACACATATACATCTAATCTCCACACCTTTCTTACAATCGACTAACAGCTAATGATGTTATGAGAGGTGTGGTAAAGGTACTGCAGCAAAGCAACGGTGCTAAAATCAATTTCGAAAAATCCATATATGCATTAATCTGTCTCAGTAAATTGTGCATTAACTGACAGTATGTGTATGTTTGGAGAGCTATACTAACACTGTATCCAGGATTAATCAACGCTAACAAATATTGTAGACTGTTTAACTTAGAAATCACTCTTTTATGTCGTTCACACGATTTAATGATGATGTAATGATAATATAATAATGATACAATGATGCAATAGGGATGATAAAGTGATGATATAATGGTCTCGTGTCTCTTCAATTAGAAATGAGGTTATGGTGGAAAAACAGATGTTAATTAGTAGCGATACGCCTGTTCGCTATTCCGGAACTTAGTAGTTCAAAAGATTAATAATTTAGCATTTTTGCTAAACTAATTACTAATAGCGTTAATGCTATTAATTGTTCCTTCGTCATTGTAATATAGATAAAATATGATTAAATGAGAACTCTATTGTGAAGAACTGGTGGTGTCAAACCAAAGGACTGTCGACTCTACTGTTCCTATTTCTATCTAGACAACTTCCTGGCGACCCCAAACTGAGATACAGCTGCAGGTTGAAAGATTGGCCAGACCTGTGGGGTAGACTTTTGAAAATAGGCGGGTATGAAGATAGGCGGGTATGAAGATAGGCGGTGTCAAGGTAGGAGTAGAGATAATACTAATTATTACAATATACTCCACAATGACCTTTGTACTTTACTAGCACAGGGCAAGTTTCTTACCCTGCAGGCCAATTGTTCCGTGCCTGAGTCCGTGGCTGGAGGGAACACAAATGTTGGGACTGGGAGAGTTGGCCGCAAGCGAGGAGCTTTGAGATTATTGTTGATAAATTTTAGTTTAAGATTTATGATAAATCTTATTAGACTTTATATTTTTCGCTAGTGACTATTTTATTACAGTGTACATTTGTTTTGACTCGGTATCGATCCACATGAGACAATAAGGTTATATCTGATTGTATGGATTAAAGTTTCACATGTTGTATGTTAAGAAAGGCCTAGGAAGTGTTAGACTCATTTAGAGGGGGAAGTACTATGGATAGGTAACCCCTGAGTTGTGTTTATTGTGGTTTATTAGAAACTGCCAGTGAAGATAACAGGACGTTAAACGGCCATAGGGAACTGAGGGTTCTAGGGTCGTGCGTTGCTGATAGTTACTTCGAGAAGGCCAGAAGTTGAGTTGGGGATTTTAAACCCAAGGAAATTGTGATAGACTTGTGTCATTTCATTAAGAGAGGATTCTAGGGTTTGATGCTGTAGTCATTAGGTATATTCTTATGGAAGAAGTGAGGACGTTGAATAGGAACTAGTTTGCCTTTATGTTCTTGTGAGATAGTATTTGGTGACAAGTGTTGCGATTTCTCCATAACTAAGTACTCCTCAACCTGTTTGTAGTCTGGTATTTAATTAGTAGTAGTTTCCATTCTTTCATTTTAGTCTGTATATTAATAAGTTATTTTCAACTCTATTATTACTACTTGATTATTAGATTTAATTCCGTTATTTGTCATATAAGGACGATTTTCAGTTTCTTATAATTATTTTCTTGTATTGTGTTTGAGTAAAATAAAATATAAATGAAGTGAACTAAATACACTTCATTTATATTACATTACCTATGCGTCTGTTATAAATAAAACTGTAATTAGAAATTGTAAATGAAAAGTAGTAATCTACTATTATAGATCATTAATTTTAAGTTTAGAGTTTTAGAATTTATGAACCTGGTCCAGGCAAGGGTTCACCTTTAGAACCCTTCCCTGGCAGGCGGGTATGAAGATTGGCGGGTATGAAGATATATGTTGTTTGGCTCCAATTAATGTCGTACTCGGTAAGGTATTCAACCTGCGGGGTTCAAATCCTGGGCTCGACCGTCACTGACCTAGCTCTCGAGTGAGGAAACTGACGTTAAACTTAGCTTTAATAGCGTTTTAATTTTTTACAAGAAGGCGATGTGTTGCTGAAAATGTTATCAGCTGCACATTTATCTCACTTCATGCCGTGTTAATCAGCGATGATATTAATAAGCAATCGTCTCCTTGTAGCTATAACTCAATCTCATATTTATGACAAGTGCTTCCAAACCTTGTGGCTTTTATTCAATGATGCCAGCATTGAATGTTTCAAAATGGTCGCCCAGCCGATTGCTAACCGAGCCCGACATTACTAATGATCTAAGCATATGCCGATAACGGGTACGTTCTACCAGTGAGATAAACCCCGCCCACTGTCTTAATTACGTGAAATATCACGTGAAATCGTCCAGTACTCTATTTAATATCATTATTATCTTTTTAATTTTTATTTTTATTTTTACCGCAGTGATCTCAAATATAATAATAAAAATAAAAATAATAAAAATGATAATAATTATTATTATTTTTATTAATATTGTTAGTATTTTTATTCTTATAATTGTTATTATTATTACTAGTAAAATTATTATTACTATTACTATTTTTAGTGATAATTAACATTAATATTTATTTCTCTGTCTATTTTCTACTTATACTAATAATAATAATAGAAAAATAATAAGCAAACTATTAATAAAAGCTACATTCAATATTCAATTTCTGATTCCCCACCCAAACGACAATATTAAAAAAGAATGTTTCAAAAACTATACTTGTATGTGTACTTGTATGTGCACTTGTATGTGTTTTTATATGTGAACTTGTATGTTTACTTGTATGTGTCTTGTATGTGTACTTCTCTGCCTAACTGTTTGTACATGTGGTATTAAAAGTGGTAGATATCAACGCAGTTGATCATTTCGCTACAATGCGTGTTTACTTTATTTTGATTGCATGTGTACTTTCTAAAAACATACTTCTCTCTCCCTCTTTCCTTTCTCTCTCTCTCTCTCTCTCTCTCTCTTTCTCTCTCTCTCTCTCTCTTTCTCTCTCTCTATCTATCTCTGTAATCGACCCCCAGAGATTCGAGTTATTTTCCGGGGTCATCTAAACGTTAAGTGTGACTATCGAGCTATACTAGTTAAGTCTGTGCCAGTCCATCACCCGTGCAAGCTTAGTATTCATCATCATCATCATCACCATCATCATCATCATCATCATCATCATCCTCCCTTGAATCCCAGTTTAACTAGGGTCGGGATACAAACAGACTGTCTCAAATCCTCTCTGTCCTACACCGCACCACCAGGCAATCCCCTATTTGAGACTTTTCCATTCGTTTAAATTTTTGAAGCAATTTCTGGAGCCTAGGCGCTCACCAACCGAATGCCCTTTCTGACGTTGATATGGATCTTAGTGCTTCAGTCTCCTTCTACGACACGTGCAGTCACCGTTTGGTCAATTCTGCAAACAACCCGGACACAACACGGGGATAGCTTAGTATTCACCAACATGAACAAATTTACAAATACTGCTCATATTTTATTACGAGCATCAGATTACTGTTAAATTTGTCGTTAATTTATTATATTAACTACTTAATATATTAACTACTTAATATATTAACTACTTAATATATTAACTATTTATTATATTAACTATTTAGTATATTAACTATTTAGTATATTAACTATTTATTATATTAACTATTTAGTATATTAACTATTTAGTATATTAACTATTTATTATATTAACTATTTAGTATATTAACTATTTAGTATATTAACTATTTATTATATTAACTCTTTTTTATATTAACTATTTATTATATTAACTATTTATTATAGTAACTATTTATTATATTAACTATTTATTATATTAACTATTTATTATATTAACTATTTACTATATTAACTATAGGCTATAGTACTGTCTCTTATTTTAATTTCTCTTCCTAGCAAATGAAGAGTATCAATACATGTAAAATTACATACATTATAATTTTATTTAAAATTACAGTAGTATTAATCTAATTATAAGTTCATGAAGTCAGCAACAAGCTTCAGCCATCTATTATTGATCAGGGTGCATAATAAAAGGCTATTTAAATGATTGTGTAGATAAGGAGGTATTATAAAATGTCTTATTGGTACGGCATACAGATGACCAGGCCACGAATATAGAGAGATACAATTGGAATAGAAAAGCATTAGTCAGAATTTGTAAATGTTGAGATTTTAAGTGATTTATAGTAAAATGTATGTCAATATCAGTTCGTTCTTCTATCCTATCCGTGTAAAACCCAACTATCTATTTTAAGTATTCCAAATCCACTTGTCGACTCAAACAATTGACGTTTATTATCTACATAAGTTGAGCATTGCCATAACAACGGTTGGCAAAACAACCAGCCTCATGTATGACGTCATCGCAGAGGCCGATGACTTGAAGATAGCCTTGAGTTCAGTTGATTGGATGGTTTTAACACCTGCGGAAAAATAATAAAAAACAAAACATAATATACTATATACTAAACCTATATTTTGTGGGTGATCACTTTCGAAGACCGAGTGTTGGTAAACGCTTAGGAAGAAAAAAATTCAAGGGTGATGGAAGGTTATTCTTAAATCCGCGCCGGCTGCAATTGATGCGCCATCAAAAGGCAAAGATTACTAATAGCCATGGAGTGGTAGGAGGAAATGGGTCTTAAACAAGCATCTGTGCTTCCTGACCCAGTATGCCGTTATGATTATGATACGTAAGATTTTCATATCCTCTATCAAGCAAGCTGCTAGAAAAGTCTTCGTCACTGGAGATATATGAAAATGAATTGTTCCTATTGACTCTTACACTGACATTTTAGTGAGTTGACAGATTTTATGAAGCTACTATTTTATCCAGCGAGACAGTATTGCTATGACAGTAGCTGGGCTCTCTGCATGGGTATAGAATAGAAACTCTGTCCAGCTCATCACAAATTTGTCCAATCCAATGGAGTAAACCCCGCCCACTAGGTACCTGACAAGGGGTCCAACCCCTAACTGATAGTGCCTGTCTCTTAAATAAAATAAATAATTTATTTTATTATTTATTTAGTAACCAAAAACTCGTATTCTATGGTAGAGAATGACGATGATGATGGTTTAGTAACCACATGGACATTTTAAGAACATTTATCGTCAGCTTGAGGCTGAATCTAATGTACACAATGACCTGTATGAGCATACTAAACACCAGATACCAAGTTTTCTGAGGTCTTCGAGAGCTCTTTGCGTGGTGTCCTGGGCAACGCCTCGAGTGGCGTCCAGAATAACCGTCGTCTCGAATCCTGTGTGAAAAATGAAACCACAAAAAGTAAAATAAAAACAAACAAAATAAAACCACAAAAAACAAATAAAAACGCAAAAAAACAAATAAAAACACAAAAAGCTACAAATCAATTGTGCAGATTAACAAATGGTTTTGGCAGACATCTTGATAATGATCAGCCGTTACGAGCAAACTTCTTTCTGTAACTCACAGTTTTACTGGGTATTTAACAAGAAGGTTTATTCCATTTTGCACCATTAGTCAATTTATGTTTAATTTATTCAAACTTTCTTTTAACGTTCGATTTTGCATAGCAAATACACAATGTAAGTTAAATAATTGAATTGCACATAATTGCAAAATCAGGGTCAACCCAATGCACTTATATAGAGACACTTATAGGGACCCATATAAAGTCACACATATACAAACAATATATATATATATACAAACATATACATTTATACATATGCATACATACACATACACATAATATATACATATATATGCATACAAATCCACATATACACACATAAACACAGTATACATACATCTATATGTATAGATAAACGTATATACAGAATACATGTCATTATCTTGAATAGTGAAAGTCAAAGCTTTGCCAATAAAACAGAAAATACAGCCTAAATAGAGAAAATAACAAAAGGCGTCAATTTACAGTGCCTATTGCAGAATTATATTAATACTTTGAAGGAAAGTAGCTAAAGAAAATAAAAACGTATACACTGTAGTGTATACGTTTTCATACACTACAATGGACAATATTAGCCCATTATGTTAAAAATATCCTTCAATATTTAGAATAAGCTATGAAACTAAAGCAATGCTAAATCAACTTTGACAATTATGACATCTAAAAATACACCGTACAAATAATGTCTATACAAAACTGCAGATGTCGCCTAAATTTACTATTGATATTAAAGTATATTTGCTTCATATCATTTGGCTTTAAAGATATTCTAACACAGTTTTACTTTAACAAAGTTTTTCTATTCTATTATGATTAATTCAAATAGGATGCTTTTATCTTCAATAAACGTTGGTGTCCTTCCTGAAACACACAGGATCATTATGTTTTGTTTACTTTTAAAGTCCTTTTTAATACTGCAATGAATATTTATGGTTTATTAAATTATTTTTTCCTTTGCAAACTGTGTGGGATTTCTGTGTTGTGTCAGATAACAATGAACAAACGAGTATATACTACGTTGTTCACTCAAAAATCATCAAAAGGTTTCATTGAATGAATTCAGTTAAATTAAATGTAGGTCTACACCATTTACTTTAATTAAGAATGCATTTTAAAACCACAGTGAAAAAACCCACACAAAACGGATTGAATATTTAAACTCACCCGCAAGACTTACATTGAAACAGTTGCAACTGTTCTATAGGCCCTATATCTTGAGTTTCTTGAATTTTTATCCAGGCTCGAATCAGGAGGGGTCCCGGGGGCCTGGGTCCCTCCATTAGGCCCGCCGAAATATTTCTATCTAAATTTTCATTTTATTCGTAGCTATTTTTCTGCATATATATATATATATAATTATATATATATATAATATTATATATAAATATATATATATATATATATATATATATATATTATTATATATATATAATTATATATATATAATTATATATATATATATAATTATATAAATATATATGTATATATACTGTGTATATATATATATATATATATATATATATATATATATATGTATATATATAATTATATATATAATTATATATATAATTATATATATAATTATATATATAATTATATACCAGTTGCGGATTCAGTAACATTTTAAGGGGAGAGAGCCGAAATTTTTGGGCCTTTCTAAATGTTGATCGACTTGTACTATAAATTAAGTTTCTTTAAAATGCTACTTAAAATAGTTAGTAGACCTAATAATAGATTGGCCTAATAGATAGGCCTAATAGATGGCCTAATTAATATACAGGCCTAACATTGAGTAATTGCCACCACACCTCGTTGTAGTCCCACGTAAACCTTAACAGCCTGTAGGCCTATATGCCTGTAGGCCTATATGCCTGTAGGCCTATGGACTTTTGTCAACAATGACTTCAATTGAATCATATTCAATATTAATGTGCTAAGTTAAATTAAATGCGTGCACATAAAACTATATAAAACTGCTTTCATTAAATTAAATAAAACTGCTTTCATTAAAGGAACACCATCGAACGTTTATGTTCTACTTATTTAGCTCAAAATTGTTTATACTCTGCGTAACTTGAGTATATGAAAGTGGATTTACTATGCGACGTCTTGGTACGAGGTTCAATATACGATGCACCTAAGGTTATGAAATGTAACTCAATGCCAATTTCATCAATATTCTTGCTCTGTACTTTGATATATCACGCGGATTGACATTAAATAACTCTGTGACCTTTGTTATCTGCTCATAATTGCAGGTTTCTTCTGCCAGGGAATCGTTGCGTGTGCACTGATGCTGAGTGAAAGCTTTCAAAACACTTGTAACACTAATTACACAGTCCTTTAAAATGTCGTATGACACAAAACAGACATTCTTCACTGTTAAAAATTAGAACGAAATCGCAAATCAGTGAAAAAATTTTTTAATAGAGTTAGACAGAAGAGCATGTTGCCTCATCGCCTTTCTTCTTCAACCAGAGGTCCAATGTTTAATTCAATGTCAACACATAGTTTATAGTGCTTGCCAGGGTACGGGAGGTACCGTTGACAGGGTACATTGTCCACTCTCTACCCCTCCACTTATTGATTGATTGATTTATTGGTTGATTGATTGATTGATTGATCGATCGATTGAGTGATTGATTGATTTATTTATTTATTTTTTGATTGATTGACAGATCGATCTATTGATTGATTGACTTGATTGATTGATTGAATGAATGAATGATTGGTTGATTGATTGACTGACCGACTGATTGACTGACTAACTGACTGACTGATTGATTGATTAATTGGTTGATTGATTAATTGATTGATTGATTGATACTGACCCAGGCCGTAGGCATCCCTGGCGGTGTAGTAGACGCAGTAATCCGTGGCGAGTCCCACGATGTGGACAGCTGTCACCTCTAGCTCATTCAGTTTATCTATCAGTCCCGTGCTCTTAAGTTCACCATTATCATTGAATGCTGAGTATGAGTCAACCTTCAATAATCAACGGATCAATCAATCAATCTGTCAATAAAAGCTATCAATCAATCACCCAATCGGTCAGTAAATCCAACAATGAATTTATCAATCTAGCAATCAACCTGTTTAAGGCAGAGAAATTTAATTAATCAATCAGCCTATCAAGCAATCAATAAATCAAATAATTGTTTGACTTCTACTGAATACTGTATACTGGTTGATTTCATATTTAACATGGCAGCGCAAAGCTTGAATAGCTTGACACCACGCTCAAAATTGATGAAGAGAACCAACCAATTCTAATGTAGTTAATCGATTTATCCGTTTCAAATGTAGTTAAGCGATTACAAATAAAGCAAGTGCCTTACATAACTTTATAGTAGTTTTTAATTTAACGTTTTCAACCTCGAAATCATAAATTAAAGCTACCAGAGCTACGTGACCCGTATCTTTAGTTTTATTTACAAAGTGAAAAAGCTACTTTAAAATGTAAATAGGCAAAATATATAGGTTATAATTATATAGGTTTCATATAGGCCTATGATTAAGGCTACATATAGGCCTAAGAAATAGGCTTCAAAAAGGCCTATGATATAGATTTTTATCGGCATATGATGCAGCTTTCAAATAGGCCTATGATGCAAGTTTCATTAAGGCCAATGATATATCCTACATATATAGCCCATGATATATCTTTTATATAAACCTATCATATACTGTAGGTTTCATATAAGCCTATGATATGGTTTCATATAGGCCTATGACATAGGTCTTATATAGGCCTATAGGTTTCATATAGGCCTATGATATAGGTTTCATATAGGCCTATGATATAGGTTTCATATGGGCGTATTATAGATAGCACATGATAAATTAGAATTTTCACTTGCAAGATTCTGTTTTGAAATCGACTTGGGGCGGAGTAAATGGAGGATAAATCAATTAATTAATTAATTAATGGAGTAATGTAGGATAAATTAATTACTAAATTAATTAATGGAGTAATGGAGGATAAAGTAGATATATATATATATATATATATATATATATTTATTTTTTTATTTTTTATTTTTTTATTTATTTCTTTTTTTTTTTTTATTTCAGCATCTACACCAAATCACTGACAAATACAAATAGAAATAAACATTTAAATGAAATAAAATTAAAAAATTCCCAATAAACAAGCATTATAGTGTAATGATCAACTATGTTGATATCTAAAAAATATAAATTAAATAAGACAAATTGAGTATAATGTACCGATCCAGACCTGACAGTGGTCGCCCTTACGAATGACGAGATCGGCCTTGGCAGTGACAAGTTCAGGATGAAATCGAGCACCTTGAGTGTCCCTGACACAATGATTAGGCCAGAGTTTCTGAGAGATAGTCTTCCACTGGGCGGAGTCATCGAATGTACAGCTGACAGCGTATTGGCTGTTAGACTTAACCCCGCCCACCTGGGTCTCCGTGCACAGCTCACCTGCGTTATATACAGTGTGAGGCCAAGTTGATCTAATTGAACTAAATGATCTAATTGATCTAATTGAACTAATTAATTTAATTTATCTAATTGATCTAATTAATCTAATTAATTTAATAGATCTAATATGATCTTTATTTCACCAAAATACACGGCAGTATAAACAGAACAAGAATTGTACTAATTGAGCTAATTAATGCAATTGAACTAATTAATGCAATTGAACTAATTAATGCAATTGAACTAATTAATCCAATTGAACTAATTAATCCACTTTAACTAATTAATCCAATTCAACTAATTAATCCAATTCAACTAATTAATCCAATTCAACTAATTAATCCAATTCAACTAATGAAACTAATTAATAAAAAGATTTAAAAATCAAAGAGAAATCTAACTGAAATAGCTGATGAACTTGATCAAATATCTAATATAATCAAAGCACATAATCAAATATATCATCAAATATATCATCAAATATATCATCAAATATATCATCAAATATATCATCAGATATATCATCAAATATATCATCAAATATATCATCAAATATATCATCAAATATATCATCAAATATATCATCAGGTGAATAATCACAAACAAAACAACACATGCGCACAAACCAAATCTTCAACCTGGAACAATTCGTACCTGTTGCCGTCACATAGGTCAGATTGATGTGGGAGTTGACCTCGTATCCCGGATGTGTGGAAGCGAATGATACATGATCCGGACAGTGCCAATCCTGTGTGACCACTATGGACCGGTATCGACTGGAATAATCCTGTCTGATCCGGTTTATGACCGGTATGACTTCGTTACCGTTGCTCACAGCCACCTCTCCGGAAGGCGGCAAGAAGCAGTTCTGAACGTCGATGATAAGCAAGGCGGTGACCTGGGGCTCAGGCTCTGCCTCCTCCTCCAGGGCGTGACAGCTGTGGGCGGAGACAACAACGACGACGAGTGTCATGAGTGACGGGAGCACTTTACCACCAAACATGATTGCGCTTCGAGTTATAGATGACTGGTTTAAGTTAATTAAAATGTAAGTTTAACAAGATTAAGATTATCTATAATAAACAATAATAATAATAACAACAATTAGAGTGCTACAGTTGTCAATGACAACATCGAGCACTATTGAGACCAAATCAAGCCGGCGAGAAAACAAGAAGGTCCAAAAACGGTGCAAATTCCAAAATCCAGATAATCAGTCCACAATAAAGATAATTAAAGACAAGTATTTAAGAAAGAATATAAAAGAGATAGATAGTCTTTGACGAAATTAATCACATTTATTATCACAGGCTGGTGATATGTATCACTTTTATTATCACAGGCTGGTGATATGTATCACTTTTATTATCACAGGCTGGTGATATGTATCACTTTTATTATCACAGGCTGGTGATATGTATCACTTTTATTATCACAGGCTGGTGATATGTATCACTTTTATTATCACAGGCTGGTGATATGTATCACTTTTATTATCACAGGCTGGTGATATGTATCACTTTTATTATCACAGGCTGGTGATATGTATCACTTTTATTATCACAGGCTGGTGATATGTATCACTTTTATTATCACAGGCTGGTGATATGTATCACTTTTATTATCACAGGCTGGTGATATGTATCACTTTTATTATCACAGGCTGGTGATATGTATCACTTTTATTATCACAGGCTGGTGATATGTATCACTTTTATTATCACAGGCTGGTGATATGTATCACTTTTATTATCACAGGCTGGTGATATGTATCACTTTTATTATCACAGGCTGTTGATATGTATCACTTTTATTATCACAGGCTGGTGATATGTATCACTTTTATTATCACAGGCTGTTGATATGTATCACTTTATTATCACAGGCTGTTGATATGTATCACTTTATTATCACAGGCTGGTGATATGTATCACTTTATTATCACAGGCTGGTGATATGTATCACTTTTATTATCACAGGCTGTTGATATGTATCACTTTATTATCACAGGCTGTTGATATGTATCACTTTATTATCACAGGCTGTTGATATGTATCACTTTATTATCACAGGCTGTTGATATGTATCACTTTATTATCACAGGCTGGTGATATGTATCACTTTATTATCACAGGCTGGTGATATGTATCACTTTATTATCACAGGCTGGTGATATGTATCACTTTATTATCATACTATGGTGATATGTATCACTTTTATTATCACACGCTGGTGATATTTATCACTTCTGGTAGCAATGATAGCAATTACAGCACTTCTGATAGCACTTCTGATAATTGCAATGATAGCAATTACATCACTTCTGATAGCACTTTTGATAATTGCAATGATAGCACTTCTGATATCACTTCTGATATCACTTCTGATATCACTTCTGATCAACACAAGTAGCACACGTGGGTCTAATAATCAGACAGCGTGAATAGCATGCAAGTAGTTAGTGAAGTCACGTGATGATAACAGAGAATCGAGATCATGTTGTCATTGTCTAGTGACTATTTACTCGTTTATCGTTATAATAAACTTACTAATTAATGAGTGAATATGATGTCGGCCACTTTTAATTAATACCGCAAGTTACATCCGTTGGGCAGTTTTTAGACAATTGTTTAGCGCTATACTGATGAAGCTGCAAATGAACACGGAGTAGAGATGAAATATAAGTCAGCGGTAATTTATTTGTCACATGATAAACAATATGACAAACGAAGACAATCATAATGATCCTACGTTATAAATATTCGCTGATATTAAATAACGCAGCATGTCCGGTTTATAAATTTATAAACCTATCGGAATTTATTGCACCTGATTTCAGATCTTCCATTCTCAGGAATACATCGCTGTACATGATTAAATTACTAAAATTACGGACTCTGCCACAGGGACTCTGCCACAGGGACTCTGCCACAGGGACTCTGCCACAGGGACTCTCCCACAGGGACTCTCCCACAGGGACTCTCTCACAGGGACTTTCCCACAGGGACTCTCTCACAGGTAGCTTGACTGATTTTAAATGTTTCTTATTCTGTGCAATAGTCTAACTAACAACAGAGGCGTAAATTATCAACTGATCAAAGAAAAGTTAGTAAATGCCGGTGTAAGTCTCCAAGCCCTAACTATAATCCAACCTTAAATCATAACCTGAACCCTATCATGTCATACTTCTAGATTTTTATGAATATATTGCAGCACAAGAGTAACTAAATGACTAAAAATCTTTATTTAACATCGTTAAAATTCGATATTAACTTTATCAAACAGTTCTTCTAATTATCGGACATATGCTAAACTGTAGTTGAAAATTAACGAAAAAAGTAAAGATGATCCTAAATTCTACTCAAGTACTGATGACTACACAGTACTGTAAAGCTCGATGATCAAGTACTCCACTAAATACTGACAAATACAAGTACTATAAAGCTCGATGATCAAGTACTCTACTAAATACTGACAACTACAAGTACTGTAAAGCTTGATGATCAAGTACTCTACTAAATACTGACAATTACAAGTACTGTAAAGCTTTAATGTACAAAGTACTATAACGTGACTCACGTGACACACGTGACACTTAAATGTCTGCCGCAGCCTTAGTTTCATTGGTTGTCGCTGTTTCCTTTCAACAGCCTGCCCATTGTCTTTATTTGTATACTTTACAAACTTTGTCTTTTTTTGTTTATCCTACAAACAAAAAACTCAAACTACGCATTCTCAACACCTTCGCAGAATCCCGTGCTCGCTCATTAAGGAGTACGCTTCTGTGTAGTGTCTGATTTAATCGGAAACCAAATCAGTAAATCTCAAAAAATTATAGACAATTTATTTAATGTTGCTATCTATAATAATCACTCAAACAAAAAGTACTGCGAAACCATGTAACAGCTTCTAACCCCCCCCCCCCCCAGCCCCCACTAGAATTCATAGCTATATCCACCTCCCCAGTGAAATACAGCAACTGTTCGTCATAAATTTGATTAGTCACAAACGTTTTCCAGTGTTTATATTCTGTTGAAAGTTATAACTTAGCCCCTTGTTTGACTCCCCCGTTCCTTTTAAAAATTACAATAAATTAATTGATGCATGTAAATAGATCTGTAAATGACAATGTTATCAAATGAAATAATCGCGTTCAATTTCTTGGAATATAACATAGCGAAACACTACAGAGTCTGGACAATTGTATGCTTGTTTAAGACTCAATAAACCTTAACCAATAATAAGTAATTTTTACAGATGATAGGCTAAATTGTATACCTCGTATTAAATATATCATATAAAAAAACCAAACAGTGTTAGAAGTAGCTAGGCGCCTATGCTTTACAATAGAAGAGACTTTCCACCATTGTCCTTTAGGAAGAATTTATTATACTCTTATGTATGCATTATGATATTCAATACTGGGTTGAAATCTATGGCTTTACCTGTAACTGACGTCAAAGTAAAAAAAGTAAACACGCCTTATAGTGAAATGATCAACTATGTTGGTATCTATCACTTTTAATACCACATGTTTAATCCGTTAGGCAATTTAGACCATTTTCCGTATAACCAGTCCAGTGAATGTCCGAGATTTTACTCTCAGATCAGCGCGGCTGGGATTCGAACCCACGAGGATTCAAATCACCTCAGGATTTGTCATTTAAAACTTCATGACGTTACCCCTACGCTATTTAGACATCGCCAATAGCTGGAGCAAGTGGCGATGCCGGTAGGACATTCGACTGCGGATCATAATAATATTTATCAAAAGTCATTACACCAGCTGTCATAATAGGAATATGTTAACAAATAAAAATGTATTTTGTAATAAAATAATATAAGGAATTTTCAATATCGTTTAGATTTATTTAAGCTTACACATGCTTAATTTCCTTCTTATAACAGAGTTAACTTATTTCAGTTAAAAACTATTAAAAAACATTTTTACTGCTCTTTTCGTTTAACTTTACTAAATGTTAGACTTCTAAAAAGTTACTTTAAGCACTGGTTAGTTTATATCTAAAGTTAATCTAATTAAAGTTGGTTAAAGTTAATCTGATAATAAATGAATTGTCTACACCAGGCACTTATCGACCGTTAACTGTTTAGATAAAACTGTAAACCTGCTCTAATGCGAGCCTATGCCTAGAGCATCTCTGGATTTATCTTAGCTTTTAGCTTGAAACATTAATTGATCCGAGAGACACTCATTGCTAGTCTGCCATCTTTAAAATCAACCTCTCAGAGATGTCATTGTCAGTTAGCTCACTCGAAATATCTGCCATTGAAAAGGAATGGATAAAAATTAATAACTGACCTTTCTTTTTCCTTATTTTATTAAGGAGTAGTCTGAAAAGACGGGTTTAAGATATGGGGCCCTCACCAAAAATTATCCCTCTCTCTCTCTTAGTTCATTGCCTATTGGCAGGTCCTTGGTATAGAATTCCTCCACATATTTCTGTCCTCTGCTTTTATTACAATCGCTAAAATATGGTCATCCTTAAAATTTAGTTTTAAATTGATATTCCTGCTAACATGACATAACATAGCAGTAGACTGGGTCAAAAAGCGCGGGACTTGTTTGCAATTTGTGGTTCGATATCAACGCAATAACCTCTATACAAACTCTGCTATTTTTTCACTGCACAGTTACGCATTGCAAGTATACAGTAGGTCGCCCAATTAGGTTTTGCAAAGCTAATGTTAACGTCAGTTTCATCACTCGAAAGCGATGCCAGTGACAGGTCTACCCAGGATTTGAATCCCGCACAAACTGATCCGCGGTCGAATATCTTACCGACATCGCCATTGGCGCCAACAAATAAATAAGATAAATAAATATAATAAATATATATATATAAATTTAAGTTTTCAATTAGAAACAGCAGAAAAATGTTCTCACGGTTTGGTTTAGCGGAGGATTAGCTTATGCCGTCGCCTGTTACAGTCTGAGCTTGACGTTAAGTAGGAAGATTGTAAACAACGAGCAGCTATATCGCATTGTTGTAACACTATCGCCTGGAGGTGGATAGGCTTCCGTGTGAGAGAGAGAGTCCAGAATACTTCCTATCCTAAACGTGCTGACTCGGGTTTGGTGCGAAATAGGAAGAGGGACAGTCTATGAACTAAGCTGCCGATTTCTATGAAAGATTTAACTTAACCAAACATTAATCAAAATAAAATGATACAGTCAACGATTTTATCAAGTTCCTACAAAGAGTTATAGTTAGGTTAAGGTTAGGGTTAGGGTTAGGTTATGGTTAGGGTTAGAGTTAGGGTTAGAGTTAGGGTTAGAGCTAGGGTTAGATTTAGGGTTAGGTTAGGGTTAGGATTAGGGTTAGTTTTAGAGTTAGGTTAGGGTTAGCGCTAGTTTTAGGGTTAGGGTTAGGGCTAGTTTTAGGGTAAGAGTTAGGGTTAGTTTAGGGGTTAGTTTAGGGTTAGATTAGGGTTAGGGTTATTTTAGTGTTTTTAGTGTTAGGATTAGGGTTAGGTTATATTTAGGGTTAGGGTTACTTTAGTGTTAGGTTAGGGTTAGGGTTAGGGCTCGGATTAGGTGGTCCGCGCTAAAGCCCAGCCTCTTAAAGCTCAGGATTCCCAAGTCCCTTTTCTTAGTGAAAGTTCGAAGTAGCGAAGATTATCGACTTCATAAGCAAATCTTCTTTGTTTTTTACCAGATCCCTCGCTCACAACTCGGTGCTATTCTACCATATTAACATTTGACTTAGTGTAGGAAACTCTCAAACCATTCGTCTCACCCAATTAGCGTTGAGTCAAGCCTCAGACAATTGATCGGCTTATCTCGGCTGACTTGTGCAGATAAACTGTTATTTGTTGAATACTGGTGTTGTTTTCTCTTCTTATCAGCAACAGATAACGCTGCTCTTGCACTAGAGGGTGGATTGTGAAGGGTAAGGGTGGGGTAGGGGAATAAGTGGATGAGGGTTTTTTATATAATCTTTATTTCACCAAAATCATGAGTAATTTTCTCCTGGTTCCTATTTAACTCGATTTGAACTGAACTCGCTTAAATAATGAACTTATTTACAAAATTGAAAGCTGAAACTCAAATAGTATAAGTAGTCATACATTAATTGGTTAAATATATTAGTTCTTTCCATTAATTCACTACCTACTGGCAGGTCCATGGCATATAATGTTTCCACTATTCTTTGTCTTTCGCTTTCCTCTTCATGCCCGCATAGGAGTGGATATTTAAATCATCTAACATTCCGAATCTCGGTCTTCCTCTGCTTTTATTTCCTTCCATTTTGCCTTCTATGGCCTCCTTTAGTAGACTTTCCCCCTTAGAATATGTCCTATCCATCTCTTCTTCCTATTTCTTAATACATTTATCAACTGTATATCTGTACCAACTCTCTCCAGAGCTTCCTCATTTGTAACCTTTTGAGTCCAGGTAATCCTCTCCATTCTTCTCCAAATCCACATTTCCAATGACTCCAGTTTCCTGTTTTCTTCCTTCCCTATGGTTCATGTTTCATATCCATATAGCAGTGTGGTTAGGGGAAGTTTGGAATTTTAACTTTCATTATTTCCTTCCTGCTTCTCGCAATCATTTTTGCTAGACCTCGTATACACATCCAATCCAGTTACAAACAGGAACAAGATTGAGGGGCAGGGGGCTAGGCCCCACTAAATTCCGTGGTCAGCTTCTCCAAAATTTCAACCTCTTGTCTATATAAATATATAGGGGCTTGAATCAAGCCCTCGATTCACCCATGACCCAATTCTCGACCCCGGTTGTGATTTCTAACGTTTCCAACAGGATGCCCAATCTAGCCAGGATGCTAGCTTTGTGATAATAAGATAATGAGCTCTAATTAAGAGTAGTTGATCCGCTCACTCTAGACCAATGCCCTTTATCTCTATATACAGGCTTTGTTTCAACTAGAGTGGGCGGAGCTTATAGACACAAGAAGAACTGTGCTCAGGTTCTAGGCGTATATCATATGAAAGGCGCTCACTTGTGAATGAGCTCAATATGACTGTGGGTCCAAATGTGGTTCCATGGACGGTTAATCTTGTACGATTGCTGCCGATTGGCGCTATCAATAGCAAAGATATGATTAACCATGGAACGGATTTATAATAACCTGCCAGGAGCCTGTAAAGCTGTCTCGAAGACCGGACACCGGTCATGACATAGAAATTGTCGGAGGTTATTCTTATTATTCTTATTGTTATTATTATTTCACTTTATTAGAAGTATTATCATTGAATACTTCAGCCCAGACTTACTGGTTCGTTGTGTCAGAGACGTTCCTGACATCGTCTTTATACGTCAATAAGAACGTTAAATCATCCACGGTTTGTAAATTTTCGAATAACCTTGGATAAATTTAAACTCTACAACTTGGCAATCTGAATTAATTCAATTTTTGAGCCATCTTTAATTAATATAATCTCTTTAATCACATTGTTAATTCAGTGGATAACCAAATTTGATTAATTTAAAATCTACAATTGGTAATCTTAAAAAATTCCATTTTTGGGCCATCTGTAATTACTTTAAGCTTCATAATTACCATTCATTAGTAATTCAAACTATCGGCAGCAGTAAACTCAAAAGTTCTAAAACTTAAAACATCCCATTTATCATTGCATTGGATTAGTAGAGGTATGTCGTTGTTGATTTTACGATAATTGTCCTCTCCTCTCTTCTAGTGCTACTCGATTTATCTTAGATCTCTCTCTCTCTCTCTCTCTCTCTCTCTCTCTCTCTCTCTCTCTCTCTCTCTCTCTCTCTCTCTCTACATCGGACGAGCTTTCGTCAGTTTGTGACTTTATGTTTGGGATAAACTCAATATTTAATTGTGTATCTGCACCTTATCAATATTTATATCCAGTCTGAGTGAAATGCACTGTTAACATGGTATTTTTAAGATAAAATACGATAAAATACCATACAATTTCTGATTTCCAAAAAATAAACTATACGTAATAAGCTAAACATGCGGTAAGCTAATTCTAAACAATAGAGATCGTATTGCATTTCTCAGAATCAACATTTAAACTGATTTATAGTTTATGTAGGCCTATACTTATAGTCTTTCTATAATAGCAATTAACTAAAATTCTTTAAACTGTATAAAAGATTGGTATAGGGTTGACGAATTAGTAGAATTACATCGAAATCTTTGTTATATACATGTAGACTAAAGCGTTGTTCAACTTAATTTAAATAATTACAATTCCAGGGCATCCATCCAATTAACAATGGATGATTTAATCACATATACTTGAAACTGTTTAGGCTAATTAATGTTGTTGTTGCTTCCTTACCAGATGAAAACAAAAAATCTGTAACTGTCTACGAAAACTCCGCCACATCGTCATCTTCTGATTTATCGACGCAATCGAGCAGTGTTAATATTAGCAAATATAAACGTAAATCTTTATAGTCGTTGTTTCATTAATGAGTGATTAGAGGGAAGAGCTTTAGGGAGCTTCCATCGTCCGTGATGAGGTCGAACAAACGAAACTAATTATAATCAGTAACAAATAATTATTTGTATTAATAACGCCATCAAAAAACCGACATCATATGTTGGCCTCCCCCGACCATTACAAATAGTACAATGAAGAGCCATGGAATGTTTCTGCAAGGGTCGACGTGTATTTACATTTAGTTTATAACGTTTAGTATATCTATTTTTAGATATTTGAGAATCATTAACGACTAAAATTTAAAATACAAATCGATTTTATATAAATATACATGTCGTTATTTTAAATCTAACATCAGTCATCGTAAATTACAGCGTGTTATATAATCTACGTCAGTCATCCTCAAATCTAAATATTGCTTTCTCGTCATACAGTTAGTGCTTCAATACGAGTGTATTATCTAATTTTCGTATTATACAAGTAAAAAATAACACTAGAGACAGAACTCTCTCAGTCCTTAGACACTAAAGACAGAACTCTCTCAGTCTCTTAGACACTAAAGACAGAACTCTCTCAGTCTCTTAGACACTAGAGACAGAAGTCTCTCAGTCTCTTAGACACTAGAGACAGAAGTCACTCAGTCTCTTAGACACTAGAGACAGAAGTTGCTCAATCTCTGGGGAGGAAGCGAACATTGAACGGCGTGGGTTGTAGTGTCAGTTTTACCATGTCCTCCACGGTCACGTGATCCTGTCCCTCTGGTGGCAGGATGTGAAACTGTTGCAGTAGTCCAGTAGTGAACAGGTAGAGCTCCTGCCTAGCCAATAGTTCACCCAGACAAGAACGCTTACCTAGACGTACATACACACATACACATACATGTAGTGATCTGCCTAGCCAAAAGTTCACCCAGACAAGAGTGCTTACCTAGACGTACATACACGCATACACACATACATGTAGTGATACAGTAGTGAACAAGTAGATCTCCTGCCTAGCCAACAGTTCACCCAGACAAGAACGCCTACCTAGACGTACACACACTCATACACACATACACACAACACAAGTAACCATTTGTACTGTCATTCATCCATCCAAAACAAAATCGAGCACTATGTAGCAAGTGTCTTGACGATGCTAGGAAATAAATGTCCATTAAATACTTCCGTTGATAAACACAGAATTAGACAAAATTAGACGAAATTGGACAAAATTAGACAAAGCTAAAACGACACATATTCTGTTTGATATATATGAATATATTTTACATGTGCACATACAGTACTCTAGCATCTACTTAAGTCCATCCCATATAATCGCGATGTGTCAACTACTTTCCAGAACCAGCTATTCCGTTGCTCTTCGAGAATCTAAAATCTCTAAACCTACCGAGAGAGAAAGAGATGACTCTCTCTTTGTTGATGACTTTAGTTCCGGTGGAATCGAGAAATCTCTCAGGTTTAAACCTCTCAGGCTCGTCCCACACGTTTCTGTCCATGTGCGCTGCGTAGATGTTCGTGAATATCTACGAATTCAATCAATTCAAATAAGATATCGGTTTTTGTATCATATTATCAATAATTTGTACATTTATTACTATTCTATTTGTCAATATATATTTCCATAACCTTAGCATTACATTTAACAATTATCAAGGGCTATGTAGATATTCTAATACTAAACTTCACCTAAATTATAAGTGGCTGAATCAAAATAAGGCATCAATCACTTCTTTTAGCATTACGATAATAAAGAAATTGCCTTCAAAGTTCTAATGAAAGAATTAAATTGATAGATTTTAGATGCTAACTATAGGGCGCTTTGATTCGTCTATTAGGCGGACAACCACTAATGTGCTCAATAGAAACATTAGGCTCACTGCAATCATAATAACCTGAATGTTTTCACACGTCCTTATCTCAATACAATTATAGTAGAAGAGATGCTTAAACCACGGATTATTCTGATCAAATAGTGGCTACAGAATCAAACCTGAGTGCCCTTTGGTATGACACATCCACTGACGGTGACGTCATTCACATTCCTATGAGGAAGACCTAGAGGAACCAGTGTGTGGCGCCTCATGACCTCCAGCACGACAGCCTCGAGGTAGGGTAGCTTAGTCTTGTCTTCGAGAGCTGGGAGTCGATTCCTGGGCACCACAGTGTCGAGTTCTCTGTGTAGACGTTCCTGAACTTCTCGTTCATTCGCCAGGGTGACGAGAATCCACTGAAGTGTGGTGGAGCTCGTCTCGTAGCCAGCCAATAGCAGGTCTCTGATGGTGAACTTGAGCTGATCGGCGTCAAACTCCGCCCCCTCTCGACTCATAAATGAACTGATGAAGCTTTCGACAGGTGGCGGCAGTTGACTGTCGGTGTTCTGATATTTCTTTATGTTTTTATCGATGATTTCCATTAGGGTGTCCTGAGCGCTGATAACCTGTCGTCAAATTATAATAATAGTAATAATAATAATAGTAGTAATAATAATAATAATAATAATAATAATAATATTAATAATAATAATAATATTAATAATTATTATTATTATAATATTAATAATAATAATAATTATAATAATAATAAAGGTTTAACGTCCGTTTCCTTATACAGAGATGATGTCAGGGACGAATACTATTGAAGTTCATTTTGATTCAGTTCAATTACTAAGTACACCAAAAAGTGACATTCAACCATATAGAGTTATCATACAAAACATACAAACAAGCAAATGAAAAAATGAAAAAATAAACTAAATATGAACTATGGTGAATTTGGAGAAAAAATTAAATGCGTGTGCAAAATAGAAATGAGTATAATTTTAAATTGAGATTAAGAAATAAAATAATGATAAATAAATAAAGAAGACCAGAGTTACTACTAAATAGTCAAGTTATTGCTATCAAAATCAACGTCTTCTCAATTTAACATTCATTTCGCAGTTACAATGCAGAACTATTATACAAACTGTTCAACATTTGAAAATTATTTCCATTTGTTCAAAACTCAGTTTTAAACACAGTTAAAATGCCTAAATTGTTTAGGATGTTAAAATCTGATCAAAATGTTAGACATTGCATGATGCATCTGTACTTCGAACTGAAAACGGAGAGAAATGGTGCCCAGTTGACTGATTCTACGATCTATAGATAAACATACATGTAAAACTTGTAAATGTAAAATATTAATGTAGAACAAACCTTGTCCAGCTGTGACTTGAAGTACGGCAGGTGACGCAATGCGTGAAACTGGTCCATCATAAACAGTTCATTGTTTGATTGGAAGAAAGCGTCGACAGAGGTCGCGACCTTTTCCAGAGTCTCCTTGTCTTTCATCCGGTCACCTATGACGATGCTGCTGATGACGCTCAACACACACGAGGCAACGAGATCCTTGGGATAGACTGGCGTCCCCTGGAGAGATTTCAGACTCGACACCAGGTCCTCCACTTCCAGGCCAATCCTCGATTCCATTAGGCTACCTCCGAAACCAAACTCTTTGAGAATAGAGAGCGAGAGCTGGTGGTATTTCTTGAACGAAGCGTTGTAGTAATGATCTATTATACCTGCGAGATACATCGTACTCATGACAGAGACCTTTCATATGGAGCTGATCCCCAATCAGTTGACTGGAGCCAGTGGCGATGTTGATAAGATATTCGACCGCGGATCGGTATGGTCGGGTTCAAATCCTGGGCTCGTCCGTCACTGACATTGCTTTCGAGTAAGGAAACCGACGTTAACGTTAGCTTTACTAGCTTTAACAAGTTATCTAAATTATAAAAGTTGGAAAAGCTAATGTTAACTTCAGTTTCTTCAACCGAAAGATGTCAGAGACGGGCGAGCCCAGGATTTGAACCTCGCACATACTGATCCGCTGTGGAATATCTTACCGACATGGCCACTGGCTCCAGCTAGTAGTAATAATAATAATAATAATAATAATAATAATAATAATAATAATAAACAATAATAATAATAATTTTATAATAATAATAATAATAATAATAATAATAATAAACAGAGCGCTATTACAGGCGACCAACGCGAAAAAAGCCTTTCTATGGCAGTCTATTGCACTCCAGCGCTTTAATGCTGTCTGTGTTCGTGGCACATTGGTTAATGCGGCCTCCCAGAGCGTAGAGGAATTATTTTAAATATTTCTTTTTCGTCTTTCTTTTAATTAATTAAAATATTTGTTTTATCTTAGTTTTTAGCTCAAGGCCCTATACAGGGCAATAAAAAATAATAATAATAATAATAATAACTTAGGGTACGAAGTTGTTCCGGTGGCCATTGAAACCATGGGCCCCATGAATCCCGATGGAGTTGACTTCATTAATGGCATATGAAGGCTAATTGCAGAGCAAACCAGCGATGAGCGAGAGACCTCTTTCCTTTGGCAAAGGCTTTGTTATTGTATTTGTTAGTTTAATATCTTTATATTGAGGATTGAGGCAGCTATTATTTAATACCTTTATATTGAGGATTGATGTAGTTATTAAGTATATAGGACGGTCTATCTGAAGCCTCTGTAGACTGCTTAACAAGAACTTCACGTATAGCGTTGTAGCTGTTTAAAACGACCGAGTACCTAAACAAACAAGTTTATCAATCAATCAATCAATAAAAATTGTCGCCCTTCATCAGCCAGTGAATATCACGTGAAAAGTATTCATTAATTGTTTTTAATTCAATAACGTCTACCCTAATAGTTTTCAAAGAAGCTTTTGTAGTAAAAGTTTTTAAAAGGAAATTATTTAATTCCATTAATTAAAAGTTTAATTAAATTCATGTATGCAACAGTAGTAATGAATCTTTAAACAAATCTAACAAGAAAACCTCCATTCCACTAGTAAACTTCCTCGGACTGAACTCCCCGATTTTTCTTGCACCATTTTTGGACCCCACACTCTCCTCATCGGATTGGATTTGGTACCATAGTGCTCAATGTTGTCATGGACGACTGTAAAAACTCTAATTCTGTTGTTGTTGTTTTTGTTGTTGTAGTTAATTAATCAGCTAGATTAGTTAACAAATTAGGGGAGGCGGGATTAGCGCAGTCGGTTAAGCTGCGCGTCAGTTGAACGAAGTTAAGCTCCATCGCACCGGTTAGTACTTTGTGGGCGACCACCTTGGAAGACCGAGTGTTGACAGCTTTGAAAGAAAAAATCCCGAGGGTGTTGGATGGTTATTCTTAAATCCGCGCCGGCTGCAATTGATGCGCCAACAAAAGCAACGATTACTAATAACCATGAAGAGTAATGGAGGAAATAACGAAAAGTACAAAAAAAACAGAAACCAAGAAAGGAAACTCTGTAGCACATGCGGTATGTCATTGTGCGTAACTATGCGAACAAAGAAAATCTACTTACTCGTGGAAAGTCCAGAATGATACCACTTCACCCAGCTCGTAGGATTTCTCGAGGAAGAAGGTGTGCATGTTTTTGACGGCCGGCAGGTAGGGCAGGGAGCCCACCAGGGGCAGGCTACCCACCGATGGAGGCAGTCTATCGTTGTGCCTCTGTCTGGACATCTGGTGCCATATGAAGAAGCTGAGCACAAAGGTGCCGGTGAAAATGGCTGCAGTGCCGTACTGGTCCCCTAGTGTCACCGTCATCCTTGACAATATTTCACCTCCTCTTCCTCAGATCTGTGTGATAATATAACAAAATGTTCTCTTCCTCCTCTGAGCTTTTAGCAGTATGTCGGCGTAGTCTAATTTATTAAAGGCAATGATTAACCTTGTGCAAGCACCAAGTCCTTATATATCTGTATGTCGACCAAAAGCAGGACACGTTAGGTTTCAACCTTTTCTGGCTCAACAATAATTCTGTGTTGTTGATGTACAGTGATATCTTAGTACAGCAGTAGAACTGCTGGCTCACTCGTCTTGAAATGTCTTAAAGTGCCAAGATCGAGGAATGGGAAACTATCTCGTTTGTCAGTAGTTATATTATACTATATATATATATATATATATATATATATATATATATATATATGTATATATATATATATATAATACGGACAAGTACGTAGACTAGTCCACCGTAGATTAGTCTATCGTAGATTAATCTATGCTAAACTAGTCTACGGTAAACTAGTCTACCATAGACTAGTCTACCATAGACTAGTCTATGGTAGAATCTTAAGCCATCTACTTATCAGTATTGGCCAGTGATATGATGTTCTAGTTATTGATGATCGCTAGTTCTCTGATCTGAGCTTGAGAGAACTGGGTGTAAGAATCTGTACATGGGTCAGCCTCTAACGCTGCCTTTGGGTTGAGAACCTGTTTTATGGTTGTTTTTCGTTAGGATGAGAGTATATGAGAATTACTCAGGTCGCTTTACACAGACAACCGGAGCAGTATCTAGAACTACAACAAATCTGATGTAAAAACTTAATACTGCGGCATGTCACTTCTGCTCACTAATGATTAGGCATTTAGGCTTACTTGTTAAACAACTGAAATATAATTATCATACTGAAGTCCTGATTTCATTATACCTAGCACTTCTCTTCTAATCTTTTTTTCGTTGTAGGGAGAGTGGTCGTCAGACATCGACTGTACATCTCTGCACCAGGGCAGAATTTTGTTCTCTAGAATTAGAAATCGCTCATAGGCCTGCTCGTGTATAAAAATGATGCCTAAGGTACACTTAGGAATTTAGGCATTTCATCTTAAAAGAATTTTGTATTTACGATCTGAAAGAGAGAGAGAGAGAGAGAGAGAGAGAGAGAGAGAGAGAGACAGAGAGACAGAGAGAGAGAGAGACAGACAGACAGACAGACAGACCGACAGACAGACAAAAGAGAAACAGAGAGAGAGAGGGAGAGAATAAGTGAGGTTCACTTTGATTGGTAAGAGATCAATGATGGATAATTTATTTAAAGAAAAGGAAGTTCTAATCGGAAGCAACTTGTAATATGATTAGCTTCAAAGATCATCCAACGAGCACACTCAAGCTACCGTCGTAATAATATTGGTAGAGCTATTTTACAGTACAGACTACTTCACTGAATTCTCACAATGCTCTATTTGACACAAGCTGACACTGCTACACAGTATAATTGTATATAGACTGCAAGTAGGCGTGCATTAAAACCTTGTCGCGCTAAATTTACGACAGCTTATAACCGGAGCAGTTTCTAGATCAGGGTGTTAACTTTATTATTAATCCCAAAATTGTATATTTGTCTGACACAGTTGAACTCAACAACTGGAGCACTAAATGTAACGCGCCTTCTCGTGCCAATAACCTCTGCTAGAATAATCTCAGTCGTGGGCTATGACAATATCGTTTACTTTAACTCTAGAAATGTTAATCACATTTTTCATTCATTATCCATTTATAATTCATTATCCTCAATAAAGTATATTCCTGACTTAATTGATCTTAGAAAGAATGTTACAATTAATTAATTTATAGATTAAATGTAATGATATCAAACGGCGCAATATCAATAATAATATTAACCTCGGATAATTTCTATAGCGGTGTCACGGCCGGTGTCCGGTCTTCGAGACCGCTTTACATGTTCCTGGCAGATTATCATTAATCCTTTCCATGGTTCCTTTGGGTAGAGCCAGTGGCTATACCGGTAAGAAATCCAACTGAGGATCTTAGGATTAGTAAGTGTTAGTTCAAATCCTGGGCTGGTCAGGATTGGGATGCTATGATATACCGTACTATGGTATTTTCTGAGTACTATGAGATACCGTACCACTGTACTCTATGCTCTACTATGATATATCGTGCCACTGTATTGTATGTTCTTCTATGATTTACCGTACCGCTGTATTCTATGCTCTACTATGATATACCGTACCACTGTATTCTATGCTCTACTATGATATACCGTACCACTGTATTCTATGCTCTACTATAATATACCGTACCACTATATTCAATGCTCTACTATGATACAACTGTACCACTATATACCAGTACCACTGTACCATATACTATATGGTACAGTGGTACTATATACCGTACCACTGTATTCCATGATATACCTTACTACTATAGACTATGCAAAAGTTGCGCAATGCAGATATTTGTTTTTCAAATGAAAGTAAAATATCTCGTGGAATAAAATGTAATAAATAGCCGATGCCAATTTCATTACGTAATTCGCAACCAAATAAAGGAGGAAATGAGTCTTAAAACAAGCATCAGAGCTTCCTGACCCTGTGAGCAGCTATTAAACAAATAACTTAATAATATATAATGCTTTTTGTTAAAGAGACCCTTGCAAACCTAAACAAAGAGTTGGAGCAAGAACCAATTAAATCATTCCCATTGCATGTAGAATAGTACCAGCCGGAATAATAACATAACAGTTTCTGAGTCAGAAAGGAAATTATTGCTTGTTTAAGACTCATTAAAACACAATAAAAACTAAAAACTAGACCTACACAATTAATTAAGAAAAAGTATAAAGTCCTCTATACATGTATTTAACTAACACAATATAACACAATATACATATTTAGGCTAGATATGACATTAAACAGCATTTACAGAATAGCAAGGTAAACAGCTATTTGAATGAAAAAATAGCTTTATTTTCTGTTTTAGACCTAGCCTAATGACACATATCTATACAACCTAAAATACCTAATTAGGGTCTACTATCTAACAAGTAATGTTACACATAGGGCAATATTACACCAACTTCTTATGTTTATCGTACAAATTTTTAAATTGATTTATGGATTTTGCTTCTACAACTTCCTCTGGAAGCTCATTCCAGCTATTAATAATTCTCTGACTAAAAAAGTTTTTACGTATATCTAATCTACTTCTAGGTTTAACAAGTTTGTATTTATGACCTCTAGTTCTGCAGCTATTAGTTAAATTAAACCAAGTGTTGTAATCAACCTTACTAAATCCCTTTAGAATTTTGAACACTTCTATCAGATCTCCCCTAGCTCTTCTCTCTTTCAGAGTTACTAATCCTGTATATTTTAGTCAGTTTTCATAACTAAAATTCTTGCACTCTTTAATCAGTTTTGTCGCTCTAGCCTGTACTTTCTCTAATTTATCTATATCTGTTTTTAGATAAAGACACCAAGCTTGGACACACTACTCCAGTTTAGGCCTAACCAATGATTTATATAATTTTACTATTATATCTTTTCTCTTGCTGGTCATAGTTCTTTTAATCAAACCTAGAACAGAATTCGCACTGTTAGCTACTTTATTAACTTGTTCTCTAAACTTTAATGACTTATCTACCAATACACCTAGATCTTTTTCACTATTGGTCAACTTTAGTATTGTGTGGTTTAGAACGTAATTAGTATTTAAACTATTTTTACCCAAATGCATTACCTTACATTTATCAATATTGAATTCCATCTGCCAGATATTAGACCAATTTTGTATTTTTACTATATCATTTTCTAATATTCTAACATCATGAGCATTGTTAACACTTTTTGCAATTTTTGAATCGTCCGCAAATTTATTAAATTTAGATAGAATTTCTTCATCTATATCATTTATATATATATATATATATATATATATATATATATATATATATATATATATATATATATTATAAATAATAGAGGGCCCAGCACAGATCCCTGCGGCACACCACTTTTAACATCAGCCCATTCAGAAAACTCACCCTCAATGCACACTCTTTGTTTCTATTTGTCAACCAACTCTCTATCCATCTTAGTATATTACCTGTTATACCATGCGCCTCTAACTTTTTAATTAATCTCTTATGCGGAACCTTGTCGAAAGCCTTTGCGAAATCTAAATACAGAACATCCACACAATTTCCTTTGTCTAGTTCTTTAGATACTGCCTCAAAGAAGTCTAATAAATTAGTGAGACAGGAACGTCCACTAGTAAAGCCATGTTGACTATTTCTTATTAGCTTATTTACTTCTAGAAAACTAGTAATTTTATCCTTAAATAATTATTCAATATATTAATTATTCTTATCAACTCTTCACTAAGCTCCATCAGCATTTTTGAATGTATCTCATCTGGACCTGGACTCTTGTTTACATTTAGTGATTTCAATTTTTGCATCATAATAGTATCGTTTACGTCAATATCATGCAATGATTCATCAATACTGCCCTGAAAAACTTTGCATGGCACTGGCATATTTGTCACATTTTCCTCTACGAAATCTGTACTAAAGTACTTATTTAAATGATCTGCAGCACATTTATTATTTTCTATAATGTTTCCAGTAGTATTTCTTAAAGGGCCAATTTTAGTTTTAGTTTTTTGTTTGCATTAGCATAAGCAAAAAACTTTTTGCATCGTTCTTTATATTATGAGCTAATTTTTTTAAATTTATTTTAGCTTTTCTATTTTCAGCCACTGATTTATTACGCTTTTCCTTATAATCTCTGTAGAAAGTTTCATCCTTAATATTACTGTTTTTATATAAAATCCATGCCGCCTTTTTAGCTTTTCTTTTGCTTCTTGCTTATTTCGTTATCCATTTTCATCTATCTTTATTTTTACTCTTCAATTTGATAAAATCATTTCTAATCATTTTTAGACTTCTACTTATTTTGCTCCAGGATCTTAAATTAATTAGGCTCTTAAATTTTTTGTTTTCCTAAGTTGCTGTAAATTCTTGTTGTTGTTGCTGCTGTTTTAACTTAATATTTAACAGGTAAGTCACCTGGATGACCTTCATCATATCTACATGACCTTGACTTTATGACCTATATTTTTGAAATGTAAACAAATGAGTTGGAGATATTTTTAAAAGTGATGAATTAGTAAAATAACGCTGTAAGATTTAGATCCACTTATAATATAAATACTGATATATCAGAATCTAAGTGCCATTAGCCTATTAGTAATAATTAAAATAATACTGACATACACTCATCATCAACATCATCATCATCGCCCCTTGAATCCCATTTAACTGGGGTTGAGACAATAACTACAATCAGAGTGCTACAGTCATCAATGACAACATTATATATATATAAATATATATAATTATATATATATAATTATATGTATAATTATATATATATATATATATATATATATATATATATATATATATATATATATATATATATATGTATTCTAAGTTATCTACAATGTATCAAAATTTTATCATAATTTATATACACATACAATATATATGCTTAGAACATGGCTTGGACAGCGGCTGATCAATACTCCAGTGCTGTTTTATTCACTGCTACGTTTGCTCTCACTTATGTGCTATGGAATTACTTTGGAAGAAGAACTGGGCCAGTCAAACGACCTCCGTCTATCGGCAACGTACCTCTGTTGTGCTCACTGCCCTTTATTCCCAGCTTTGAAAGGTTCCACAAACACTTCCACGAGAATCGCTTCAAGTTTGGCGATGTGGTATCCTTTCAAACGTTGCATGAGTTAGTATTTAAGAATTTTATTTTTATATTTCTTTACAGTAAAAAATAACAATTAAGAATAATAGTACTTCTGGCTGGAGCCAGTGGTGAAGTCGGTAAGAATTCTGACTGTGGATTAGGTTGTGCTGGGTTCAAATCCTGGGCTCTTTATTAATTGATAACGCTTTTGAGAGATAATATTGTGTTTGCAGCTTATTATTATTATTATTGTAATAATAATAATGCAGGTTTAACATTTGTTTCCTCATCCAAGGATGATGTCAGGGATGTAAGAATAATAATAATTAGTAACAATTATGGATATAAAAAAGTAACAATTTGTATCAATTATACTATCAATGCAATTAAATTAAATAAAATTTATCTGTAGCTATGTAACAGGCGCAGAGAGCTAATATTACTGCGAAGGACTAAGCATTATACTATATGGTGTTTTAATTTGTATTGTAATTGTTACTGTTTTTGTAAGTAGGTTATTATTATAATCATTTATTACATGAAATCTGACATATCGCAGAAAACGTACACACACACAAATGGCAATATAGAAAGGAATAAACATAAGCAGACATTGTTTAAAATAAACTTAATAAGAGTCTTTATATAGTATTCTAATGATAAAGTTCTTATCCATCAAAGGTGTGCGCTTAGATGGTAAAGATAGAGGGTGAGCCCTCTCCCTGAGCTTAAAGTTAACATTATCTTTAAGCGGCGGAAGAAGCCGGTGCAGGACATGCTGTTTGTTACTGGTGATAGCATTAAACAATTTCTCATCTGCATCAGCAGCGATATCCGCAAAAAGATCGTACTCCATCATAGAAGTTACATCTTGTAGCCTTCCTGAGGAAGGTTTCAAGGCGTTCACTCTCGGAGGAACCAACATAACCCCACCAAAATTGCGATGCATATGTTAACTTGGAGAGTACAATAGATTTAAAGACAGTGACAATTAGGTCAGAATTAAGACCTTTTGATTTTAGAGTGCGAATGGCAAAAAGATTAGAAGAGCAACTGCTAAGTATATCATCCATGTGGACAGAAAAAGAAAAGTTGGATTGCAGTGTAACACCTATGCACTTCAAGGTGTTGACTCTGACAATTCCATCTAGGATCGGTGGCACAAAACTTGCTAGAAATCTAGATCGCGGAGGATGGAAAAGAGGTTCACGGGATTTCGACTTATTCAACTGTAGATTGTTCTTACTGGACCACAAGTCAATGTTATCAAGTTCATTGTCAGTGGTATAAAGATACTGAGGTGGGATCATGAGGTATGTATCATCAGCGAACTTAATAATGTCATTATAAGAGTGGATAGGTCTTAAATCCGAAGCAGTAATGGAATATGAAGCGGGACCAATGGCTGAACCTTGTACAACACTAGCTGAAATATTGAAAAGATGCCCAGCATCATTATTGTATTGCAGATATTTGCAGTGATGAAGCTATAAGGGATGCCCTGGTTTATTTTTTTGTAGATATGTTGAGGTGCTAAGCAGTGATGAAGCTATAAGGGAAGCCTGTGATTATTTTGTTGTAGATATATCGTGGTGCTAAGCAGTGATGAAGCTATAAGGGAAGCCTGTGATTATTTTGTTGTAGATATATCGTGGTGCTAAGCAGTGATGAAGCTATAAGGGAAGCCTGTGATTATTTTGTTGTAGATATATCGTGGTGCTAAGCAGTGATGAAGCTATAAGGGAAGCCTGTGATTATTTTGTTGTAGATATATCGTGGTGCTAAGCAGTGATGAAGCTATAAGGGAAGCCTGTGATTATTTTGTTGTAGATATATCGTGGTGCTAAGCAGTGATGAAGCTATAAGGGAAGCCTGTGATTATTTTGTTGTAGATATATCGTGGTGCTAAGCAGTGATGAAGCTATAAGGGAAGCCCTGGTAAAGCATTCCACGGACTCTGCAGACAGACCTTGCTACTATATCAATGACTTCTACAATCCTCTGCGTAGAGGTAATTCATCTTATAAAAGATACAAATTATAATTTAAATTAGATTACCAAGATTTCAATTTTTTGCAAAAAAGCAAGTAGTTGAATGTAATTGAAAAATTATTAATTAAAATGCTAATCTGTTTTCTATAAGTGATAAAAAGTCCATAGAATGGAGATAATTTAGAGAAATTAATGAAGTTTGGTGTTAGTATTTGAAGTAACACTACATCAGGTGTTAGTCTTTGAAGTAGCACTCTCTCTCTCTCTCTCTCTCTCTCTCTCTTCAGTGCACTGCCAAGTGGGAGGTTCAAGGTACATATTCATACTCAAGTCTGTTTTCTCGCTCCATTAGAGCACTCTTAGATAAACAAGTTAATCCATTCACAAAGTCTATGCCTTATCCATACATTGTGTAGCCTATAGCTTGTGAAAAGTATGGCTTCTGAGGTGGTTTCCCGTTGCCTTCCTGAGTTAGATGTATTAATTACCATATAATCCTGGGGATAATATTTCATGGTGAAGGAAGTAACACTACACAAAATTCTAAGTTAAAACAGTCAAATCAACCCAAGTCTCATCTATTCACTATCTACTAATATTTTAGGTATCGTTGACAGCTTCTACCACGCCACGTTCAAGCGTTACCACCAGCTCTCTCTCTCTATCCTCAAGGAGTTTGGATTTGGCGGCAGTCTGATGGAGTCAAGGATTGCACTGGAGGTGGAGGACCTGGTGGAGAGCTTCCGAGCTCTCCAGGGGGCGCCGGTGTCCCCTAAAAGCCTCGTCGCCTCCTGCGTGATGAGCGTGATCAGCAGCATAGCTCTGGGCGATCGGTTGAAGCACGGGGAGACCAAGGAACGACTCGTCGCAGCCGTCGATAAAGTGTTTGAGAACTCACGGGAAGCCCTGCTCATAGATAATGTGCACTGGTTGAGACATCTGCCTCACTACAAGAGACTTCTGTCTGAAGTAACTCTCTCTGTCTGTCTGTGTGTCAGTCTGTCTCTCTCTCTGTCTCTATCTCTCTCTCTCTGTCTCCCTCGTCCCTCTCTCTATCTCTCTCTCCATCCCTCTCTCCTATCTCTCTGTCTTTCTCTCTCTCTCATTGGATGTCTCTCTCTCTCTCTCTCTCTCTCTCTCTCTCTCTCTTAGTGTAATTAACTTTCTGTCTTCCCTTTTAGCCCATGTATTTTCTTATCTGCCTCTTTATTTGTCTGCTTAGTTTTCTTTTGATTTATTTAGTAAAAATATTAACAACATTATTGTAGAATAATTCTTTTGTAGTGGAGATTAAACTACTGCTTCATTTAACACTTTTAAAAAGTCGGTATTGGTGGTTTATTAAATTTTATCTGGACATAAATCGAATGTTGAAAGTGAAAATAGTAGATATAATAAATTTTGTGTAACACAATGTAATGGTTCTAGGGAAATATTGTTGTAGTGCACAATTTTTACCTAATTCTGTATGAACTGTTAAAGCAGTATCTAGCTTTAAGTAAAAACTGTAAGTAAACCTGATGATAACGTCAGTTTCTTCTCTCAAACGACGAAGCGTGACGGGCCAGCCTAGGATTTGAACTGGCATATACTGATCCGCTGTCGGATATCTTACTGCTATCGCCACTGACTCCAGCCCATGACAACGTCTGTAAGGTATGCATAAAGGCTTTTGTAAACCTTAGAGCATTCAATCTGACGGCTAATATTTGTAATTATAGTTTCGTATAACCCAATATTAGTTATTTTCGTATAGCCCTATATTAGCTAAGGAAATACTTAACTTTTCCAGGTGGTGGAAGCGACGGGAGATGCTCTGGGGATACTGGAGGGGAGGATAGGGGAGTACCTGACGGGCACTGAGACCAGGGACAGCTTCATCAGCTCCTTCATCAGCAGAGAGGGCAAGAGGTTTGACCTCGAGCAGCTCAAGTTCATCCTCAGAGACTTTATGCTGGCGGGTGAGAAAACTGTGCTTGGTGTTACGATGTGATAGACAGATGGTTAGTGCTTAATGTCCTAGATAAACAGTGTCAGCCAGAGAATTGTAAAGTGTGATATCATCTGCGAGATGATATCATCTGGTAGATGATAACATCTACAACATTATATCATCTAGAACATGATATCATCTACAACATTATATCATCTAGAACATGATATCATCTACAACATTATATCATCTAGAACATGATATCATCTACAACATTATATCATCTAGAACATGATATCATCTACAACATTATATCACACTCTTCAGTTCTTTCAATAAGCACTCAACTTCTCTGCACCGTTGTGGACTTGACTGTATCTTTTCGTAATATGCTCTACTGTACAATACCGTAATAATTAGTACTGCATGTTGTATTGTGTTGTATTGTTTTCCACTCTACCCTTCTAGTTCGCTATGCAACAATATAATTCTCTACTGTATTACATTGCATTCCATTCCTCTGTACTGTACTGTACTACAATAAACACTGCAGTACCATATTGTACTATATCATAGGCTACGAGACTAGCTGCAGTACCATATTGTACTATATCATAGGCTACGAGACTAGCTGCAGTACCATATTGTACTATATCATAGGCTACGAGACTAGCTCCACCACACTTCAGTGGATTCTCGTCACCCTGGCGAATGAAAGAGAAGTTCAGGAACGTCTGCACAAAGAACTCGACACTGTGGTGCCCAGAAATCGACTCCCAGCCCTCGAGGACAAGAACAAGCTGCCTTACCTCGAGGCTGTCGTGCTGGAAGTCATGAGGATGAGAACACTGCTGCCCACTGGCCTGCCTCGTCGAACCCTCAACGATATCTGCGTCAAAGGATTCCACATCCCTAAACAATCCGTCGTTAGTCCTAACAATCCATCGTTAATCCCAAACAATCCATCGTTAATCCCAAACAATCCATCGTTAATCCCAAACAATCCATCGTTAGTTCCTAAACAAGCCATCGTTAATCCCAAACAATCCATCGTTAATCCCAAACAATCCATCGTTAATCCCAAACAATCCATCGTTAGTTCCTAAACAAGCCATCGTTAATCCCAAACAATCCATCGTTAGTTCCTAAACAAGCCATCGTTAATCCCAAACAATCCATCGTTAGTCCCAAACAATCCATCGTTAATCCCAAACAAGCCATCGTTAATCCCAAACAATCCATCGTTAATCCCAAACAATCCATCGTTAGTCCCAAACAAGCCATCGTTAATCCCAAACAATCCATCGTTAGTCCCAAACAATCCATCGTTAATCCCAAACAAGCCATCGTTAATCCCAAACAATCCATCGTTAATCCCAAACAATCCATCGTTAGTCCCAAACAAGCCATCGTTAATCTCAAACAAGCCATCGTTAGTACCTAAACAAGCCATCGTTCGTCCCAAACAAGCCATCGTTAATCTCAAACAGGCCATCGTTAGTACCTAAACAAGCCATCGTTCGTCCCCTCTCGCTGAAGCAGTGCACGTGTCGTGTGCTGTCTCTGTAACCAGTTACTAATTTATCACTAGGATATAGCGTCATAATAAAGTTCAGTTGAAGAGTTTGAATGAATTATGATGATTGCAATTTATAAGTCCGTTCCTCACTCTACAGCTATATCTGTCTGGACTGACACAGATACCAATGTAGAATATCTACAGTGATATCTAGGTCAGGTAATATCACTATAGATATTCTCTAGATATTCATTAGGCAGTTAATGACAAAACGGCACACTGGGTCAGGAAGCACAGATGATTGTTTAAGACCCATTTCTTCCTTCCTCTCCATGGTTATTAGTAATCGTTGCCTTTTGATGGCACATCAATTCCAACCGTCAATTTCAATTTCACCCACAAAGTACTAACCGAGGTCGACGCTGCTTAAGTTCGATAATTCACGCGCAACTAAACCAAGTGCGCTAATTCCAAGTGTGCTAATCTAAGTACTTGGCGGATGTAGCAATTTAACAGTATTAAGATCTACCAGCTTTAAACTGAATTAACAGAGTATGCTATACTGAAAATTATAATTGAAAAGAGAGAGAGAGAGAGAAAAGTTATAACTTGTTGAGCTATTTGGAAATTCTTTGCACACGGTCAGTTTTGCCATCGAACTTATCTGTTCAGATATCTGATTTAGATTTTTAGATTTCTGTGACTGTGTTTTGTCGGCAGATCATCTGTAACCTCTATGCAGCGCACATGGACAGAAACGTGTGGGATGAACCTGAGCGGTTTAAACCTGAGAGATTTCTCGATTCCACCGGAACTAAAGTCATCAACAAAGAGAGAGTCATCTCTTTCTCTCTCGGTAGGTTTTGAGATTTTAGATTATAGAAGAGCAACGGAATAGCTGGTTCTGGAATGTAGTTGACACATCGCGATTATATGGGATGGACTTGGGTAGATGAGTACTGTATGCGCATGTATAACTATTTTAATATATTTCAGACAGAATATGTGTCTTTCTAACTCTTAAGTCTAATTTTGTGTTTATGAACTGAAATCGCTAATGGAAATTTATTTGTTAGCATCGTCTTGACGCTTGTTATATAGTGCTCGATGTTGTTTTGGATGGCCGAATGAAAGTACAAATATTTACTTGTGTGTATGTGTGTATGTACGTCTAGCTAGGCGTTCTTGTCTGGGTGAACTGTTGGCTAGGCAGGAGATCTATTTGTTCACTACTGTATCACTACATGTATATGTGTGTATGTACGTCTAGGTAAGCGTTCTTGTCTGGGTGAACTTTTGGCTAGGCAGGAGATCTACTTGTTCACTACTGGGCTACTGCAACAGTTTCACATCCTGCCACCAGAGGGACAGCAGAGAGTAGAGGTAGAGGAAGTCGTGGGTGTCACAGTGGCGCCCTCACCTCATCTCATTCGTTTTATGGAACGCCACTGAACTCTATGTCACAGTGGCTCCCTCATCTCATCTCATTCGTTTTATTGAACGTCATTGAACTCTATGTCACAGTGGCGCCCTCACCTCATCTCAGTCGTTTTATTGAACGCCACTGGACGCTATGTCACAGTGGCGCCCTCACCTCATCTCATTCGTTTTATTGAACGCCACTGGACGCTATGTCACAGTGGCGCCCTCACCTCATCTCATTCGTTTTATTGAACGCCACTGGACGCTATGTCACAGTGGCGCCCTCACCTCATCTCATTCGTTTTATTGAACGCCACTGGACGCTATGTCACAGTGGCGCCCTCACCTCATCTCATTCGTTTTATTGAACGCCACTGGACGCTATGTCACAGTGGCGCCCTCACCTCATCTCATTCGTTTTATTGAACGCCACTGGACGCTATGTCACAGTGGCGCCCTCACCTCATCTCATTCGTTTTATTGAACGCCACTGGACGCTATGTCACAGTGGCGCCCTCACCTCATCTCATTCGTTTTATTGAACGCCACTGGACGCTATGTCACAGTGGCGCCCTCACCTCATCTCATTCGTTTTATTGAACGCCGCTGGACGCTATGTCACAGTGGCGCCCTCACCTCATCTCATTCGTTTTATTGAACGCCACTGGACGCTATGTCACAGTGGCGCCCTCACCTCATCTCATTCGTTTTATTGAACGCCACTGGACGCTATGTCACAGTGGCGCCCTCACCTCATCTCAGTCGTTTTATTGAACGCTACGTGAAGAGCTTAGATCAGCAAGACTGTGAAAGTCTTACACAAGATGATAGTACTAGCTGTTTAAGAACTGTAGTACTAGTACTAGACGGCTAATACTGGCTTTATATTAAGAACTGTAGGTATCATAATTATGAAGGTAATCAGCTGGATAAGATACTCTATATCTTCACTGACGAACGATTTTTCTCGCGATAGATGTGGGAATTGCTGTTGAGGCATTGTATCTCGTCATGCATTTTTTGTCTTTGCTGAAAAATAAACATAACATTATTATCTCTTCTATTCTATGATAATAAGCCCTTCTGATGTCTGATCATAATATGGAACTAGAATACGTTAATCTGTGAACTCATGTTGCTAATCCGCTATTAACATTTTTATATATTTTTTAATATTTGGTAGTAAACTAGCTAACTAGCTGTGATTATTTAGATAATTTCTTTACAATTTATTATATTTTGCTATCAACGAGTACTTTCAGTTTTAAAATCTTTTTTGCTACACTTCTTTTTGACTCATTTTAAGGTTTTATATTTTGCTATCAACGAGTACTTTCAGTTTTAAAATCTTTTTTGCTACACTTCTTTTTGACTCATTTTAAGGTTTACTGTAGGCCTACTTGCAACTCTAGTGGATTCATTTCATTGATGATATGGCGCTTCTGAGGTTTTGTTAAGACTACTTATAGTTGTTGCTTTAACACGAAAATCAGTGGACAAATTTTTATTGAACGCAGCATTGATGACTTTATGATAATTAAATAAGTTAGCTTAGCCGGTGATACGGGTAACGATGACTAGTTATATAGGACAAAGAGTCTGAGGGTAGAGACGTTGCAATGATGTGTAGAACTGCACCACTGACATCGCTTTCGAGTGATGAAACTGACGTTAACATTAGCGCAACCAGCTTTTGCTTTTTCTCGTTGAATTCTCTGATGCTGTTGTTGTTGCTGGTCTGCTAATCCTACATAATCATCATAATCGCTATTAATCCCAGCAGACTAATCACTGCGCCACCGTGGCCCACCACTCTCATCGGGGCACTCGAATGTGCCCCCTGCCCCTTCCTCTGACCGGGGCGTGCATGGGGCCGGCCTCCCTCCAGCTTCCCCTCCCCTTCTTTACCCCCACCTCGACGCCTGCCTCCATTCTGACCTTGACTCGGATCTCCGGGGGGTCCAACGGGGGATAGCTTAGGACCATCCGGGGTTTGTCCTGGAATGCCGGGTCTCAGGGAACCCTCAGATCTCTGGATGGGGTCCTGAAGGTCAAGAGGACCCCCCGGGCCTGGGGGGCCGGGCTGAACGGGTCCCTGGTCCTTGCTGCCTGGTGGCGGGGGAGGCCTCCTGCTCGAGGGGTCTGCAGATAAATAATAGATATAATACATTGTAAATCATACATAGATATATATTTAATACATAATAAATCATACATAATAATATATTAAATACATAATATATCATACATAATAATTTATTAAATACATAATATATCATACATAATAATATATTAAATACATAATATATCATACATAATAATTTATTAAATACATAATAAATCATACATAATAATATATTAAATACATAATAAATATACACAATAAATCTAATAAATACCCTGCCTCGCTGATCAGCTAGCATGACGTATAGCTTTACCATGGTAACTAAGATATGATATGACGTCATCATTGATATGACGTTTTTCTTGCACTTAATACAATCAATATATGGACGATCTAGAAACATGACCTCATAGCTGATATCAGAGACTCTACCCTAGAGACATGACGTCACAGCTGATATCATGGCCTCTAACCTAGAGATCATAGCTGATATCATGGCCTCTAACCTAGAGACATGACGTCATAGCTGATATCATAGCCTCTAACCTAGAGACATGACGTCATAGCTGATATCATAGCCTTTAACCTAGAGATCATAGCCGATATCATGGCCTCTAACCTAGAGACATGACGTCATAGCTGATATCATGGCCTCTAACCTAGAGACATGACGTCATAGCTGATATCATGGCCTCTAACCTAGAGACATGACGTCACAGCTAATATCATGGCCTCTAACCTAGAGACATGACGTCATAGCTGATATCATAGCTTTTTACATAGAAATATGACGTCATAACTGTAACCGCGCTAACTAGTCTAGAAATAGTACTTCAGAAGTAAATATATGTTAGCTAACTTAGAAATATGACGTCATAATCATATCCATGGGAACTAACCTAGAAGTTAACATTTAACCAAGGGCATGACATCATAACTGTAAACATAGTGACTTACCTAACGACATGACGTCATTGCAAGCGTCATGCACGCAGCACCTTATGTGCTCGGCTGTGCTGTTGAGATAGACAGGGCATTGGTTGAGACACTTCTTAACCACCTGGTACGTGGAGCCAGCTCTGTTAGGCCCCGCCTCTCTTCTGAAAGCTTCTGTCATGCAGGCTCTATGCTGCAGTAAGCAATTTAACTTGATTGAGCGAGAAATGTGAAAAATAACTTAATGTAAATTTGATGCAGTGAACTGTATAAGAATTACAACTGCGGAAGGCAATGTGAAATCAGCTCAGATACTATTTTCCAGAATTTAAGGATACAGAAGGTGCGATAGAGTTATGTAAATGTTTTGTAGTCTAATTTGTTAGTTAACAAAGTGCCTTACCATGAAAGCAAGTAGTGGAAATGAATTGGCTATATAATTAGACCTGCAATTTACAGAACACAAGAGAGGGAGAGGGGGAGGAGATAAAATACTATTTCATTATGTTCTAGAAAATGATACCGTATCAAAATAATGCTAACATTAGTATCAGTGTCTTTCTATAAGACGTAAGAGTGTATTCAGATTAGCAGAGAGGTCGCCAAACTGCTGAAAATGAATATTATAAACTTATTCATGAGGAAATAGTGGTGTTTTTTGCACTTTCATTCTTCACCATCTGCTGTCGGCATTAATCAGTAAATCATTGCTTATACTTGACCTGGTGATATATATACCTATCTCAGCATGTGATAGCTTTACAAGGAGCGACCGTCGCACTACAGAAATAATTAAATTGAAAATAAGTTTAAAAAATAAAACAAAGCGTCAATTCTTACGGAAGAATCTGGGCAGTCAGAGAGAGTGCTGTCGCCTTGGTTGCACGTTTCTTCTGCTGCCTGGTAACCAATGGGAGAACTGACGTCACAGCTATAGCAACGAAGAGCATTGGCTGAAAATGGACAAAACAGGCCCACGTAAAGATCATAGTGGCATATGCAGTGATTATTGTAAGAATTGAGAGCTAGGGGAACGGTCAGAATGTTTACCCCCCCCCCCCACCCTGTAATGTATTTGCTGGTCTCCTAGTATCTAACGTGAGACCCTAGCAGGGAAAAATACCTTAGAAAAATGCGAGCTAGGGGGAAGAAAACAGTTTCCCTGCGTCCCCCATTTTAACCACTGGTCACATGTAGTAACTAGTGATGTAGAAACTAGTGAGTCTATATACTCTATACTATACTATTCCATTACACTTTGTCATCGTCATCATCATCATCATCTCCTTTCCTTAAATCCCAGTTTAAACAGGGTCGGGATGCGAATAGACTTAATCCAGTCCTCCCTGTCTCACACCATATCATCAGTCAATCCCCTATAAATTATACTTTGTAATCAACATAAATGCGCAGTCGTTTGTTGTCGAAGCTAAAAAGAAACAGAATTTCAGCGAAGAACGCTGTAACTGATTGCAGGCCGATTTGCTAGAAAGCAGATTTAGGTTAATTTGTTGTTGAAGGTACAAATTCGTATTTGTAGTTTCCGGACACTCTCCATTAGGAGCACACCATCGATCAACAAGTCAATCCATTCAGAGAAGGATGTGTATTATACACATTTTAATGCAGTCTATGAGCTGGATATAGCTTCCTGTGCTATGTCTAAGCTACTGAAGAATAGACCAACAATAAATTGTGCGTTTTGTATGAGGCGACTAAGCATGCAATGAGGAAGATAACGGAAAATCACCTTAAAATTATTATTTAAGATTCCCTAGGATTAAAAGGTAGGCTTACACCTGAAATTCTACATAGCGATGGTGCCTAGATTATTTCCTATATGACAAGATACCCAGATGAAGCATATCTTTGATTTACTTAGACCATTATACAAATAACCAGATACCAGATGAAGCATATCTTTGATTTCTATGGTTACATAGAGATTATAAAAGAACAAGACACTTTGATGAAGCATATCTTTAATCTACTTAAACGATAGAAATAAAATAACAAGATATTCTGATGAAGCAGCTCTGTTATTAACATAAACCATAGAGATTATAAAATAACAAGATACCCTGATGAAGCAGCCAGCTCTTTGATATGGTTAGGATGACAACCAGTTGCAGAAGGTTGTAGGCTCTTAGATCTGGCATGTTTCAGTTGTCTAACACACACAACAAAAACCCCCATAAAGAACTGCATGCAACAGCAATGTGGTAGAATAGCATATAAAGACATCAGTGGTAATATTAATTAATTATAATAAATTATAATACATTATTATTAATTACAATATTATAATTAATTAATTAATATTATAATTAATTATTATAATAAATTATTATTAATTACAATAAAAAAAATTTTCAATGCCCTGGGCTGTAAAGGTCCCTGGGCTAAAAAATAAGATAAAAGAGACTTTATTTAATTAAAAGTTTTTAAAAAGCGATTAAAATAATTCCTCTGCACTCTGGGAAGCCGCTTTAGCCAAAGTGCCACTGAAGCAGGCTGCATTGAATCGCTGGAGAGCAATAGACAGTCGCTGCCACAGAAAAGATTTTTCGCGCTTATCACCAGTAATGGCGCTGGTCCTCCTGCCTATTTCGTCAATAAAGTCTGATGCGAGAGAGTTGATGGGCCCCAGGGTCTCAAAGGCAATAAATTACTTTAATCAATATATTTTATTATAGCAGCCATTTCATCGAAGTTACATTAAATACAGCATAGCAGTACGGAGTCAGGGAGCTATTCCAGGCTTGTTTAAGACTCACTAAAAACTTAACTGGCACTGATTCATAGGTCAAAGATATCATGCAACTTAAAGCAAAACGTTTGGTGCAGCACATCATAATTAAAAATCCAGTTTAGCTATTACTAAATATAAAAAGTCTAATACGGATCAGTCTATTACTACTAAGTCTATTTGGAGGGATCGGAGACACAATCAGCTTTAATTAAATAGGCCTCGCAATGGTTTTGCTGAAAGGCGAGTAAGGTACTCACTAAATTGAGTTACTTCGAATTACATCTGCAGAGAAGTTAAGACTTGAATGTCTCCATCAACTCGTTGACTTAAGCAAAGTTTAGGTGAAACGTTTAGATTGGTCAGTAAAATAATATTATTACTATTTCCTAACTTAAATGCAATTATTAAATATATTGATTAAAATCTCAATATATCGAACGAGATGGTATATATACATGTATGTATGTATGTATATATATATATATATATATATATATATATATATACTGTATATATATATATATATATACATGTATATATATATGTACTGTATATATATATATATATATATATATATATATATATATATATATATATATATATATATATATGTGTGTGTGTGTGTGTGTGTAAATCCACTCTTCGCTTAATTTAACGTCCGTTTTCTGGGTCCCACGTATGTCTGGATCAACAACTAACCAAGTATATGAGCGAAACTAATAAAAAATAGACGCTAAACGCCTTTCAGAAACTATTGTCATAGTATTAGTATATTTACAGCATAAATAAAACCGGTGTTCTAGACATAGACGTAAAACAATTAACTGTTAACACACGAACACTTGGATATCGCTATTAAATTGTCTCTAGCTACAACACACTGACCTCCAGAGAGCGCTGTTAGAAAAGAATGACCGGTCCATAGATGACCACTGGTCACGTGTTTAAAGCTATCACGTGACTCATACGTCATTAATTACCATATGTGTATGGGAGCGTGGCGCTTGTATGAGTGTATGTCTAAATATGCAGTTGTTTTGTCTGAATGTGCGTCTAAGTATGTAGTTGTTTGTCGGAGAGTATATCTTGGTGCGTATTTGTTTGTCTGTGTGTGTGTCCATGTACATGTATGTAGCTGTGTGTCTCTATGTATGTAGTTGTTTGTCTGTGTCTCTATGAATGTAGCTGTTTGTCTGTGTGTGTCTATGTATGTAGCTGTTTGTCTGTGTCTCTATGTATGTAGCTGTTTGTCTGTGTGTGTCTATGTATGTAGCTGTTTGTCTGTGTCCCTATGTATGTAGTTGTTTGTCTGTGTATCTACATATGTTGTTGACGACGAAACCCAGGATCCAATCAAATACCGATCCGCTTTTAGCCCTCTACCGATCGTGACATAATGCGATCCAAATTTGCTAAAATTAACCCGTTCAGAAATTAGCTTAATGTTAATTTTAAGTTTAAGTTAAGAAAATAAAAAGCCAAAATTCTAAGAAGTTATATTCATATGCGTGTAGTGGTTGAAGTATATTTTCTGTTGTGGTATCTCTAAAATTCTCTGGACCTTTAACATTTATTCCGGGGTACAAATCTCTGCGAAATTGAGAATTTAGTCAACTTATTATGCGAATTTAACAAGATTGTGATGTGAATTTAACATAATTGGTATTGCCTAAAATCTGAGGATCCTAGATCGCAGATCGCATGATATCCCTCTTACTTTAACGTGTACTAGACCGCAAAGTAGCGACGTCGCCGCTGGCTGGAGCCAGTGATACTCGACCGCGGATCGGTATGTGCGTGGTTCAAATCCTGGGTTCTCCCGTCACTGACATCGCTTTCGAGTGAGGAAACTGACGTTAACCTTAGCTTTACCAAACTTAAAGTTGGGCAGGTAGCCTGGGGCTAGTACAGTCTTGGTAGGTCTGAATGCGCAATCTGTTACACGGGGCTAGCGGGTCCACTGAGAGGGTGTGATGAAGTTAATATTACTCGTCGCAGACACCAGGCGGTGCATCTGCGCTACCTGCAATTACTCGCTACATTAACTTAATTCACACACCTTTTTCTCATCGCTCATTCAATAATATCTACAAAATTTATTCAATTAGTATATTTTAGATATTATATTATTATATTTAAAATTTTTATATTTTAGAATATATTTTAGATATACCTATTGAATTGCTGAAACTTACTGTTACATTCATCTTTGTGACGGCAGCTTGAGTGTGTCGAGTCGTCTTGAAGAGAAGATATGTGCTTCTGAACCTTGACGTTAAACACACTACAACCTAATTTAACATGTCGTAATATGTTTGATGAAATACACAGAGAGCATTAGACGTTTCTCTTCCGTGTGTGTACTGCCTGTATATAGGCATATCCAAGGGCCAAGCCATATAACTCACAAATTTCTATAATTTGCATGTTCAATAGCATCCAATCTCCCAGTCTCTCTATCTCTCTCTCTCTCTCTCTCTCTCTCTCTCTAACCTTCTTTCACTTCATTTCTTCTTTAATTACCCCTTTTTGGTAAATCTTAGAACATGAGCCATCTAGTTCTTCTTTCTGTTCTTATCGCTTTTATCACTTGGCTAATTGTGCTAACTCTAATTAAAACATATTTGGTTTGTCGTTTTTTCGGTTCATTTCATCTTCTCCATTATTCCATCCAATGTATTCTACTGTAATCTAATCTAATTTTGTTCAGAAAATCAGTCCAAAGCATCATTTGAGATCGTTTGAGTTTTAGCGTCATAATACTCGACATCGTCATGGACAACTGCTGCAGTGAAACTTGCTTGCAGGTGTGACATTTTTTATGTTGCTGTTGTGGTTGTCACATTTCCAGCGAGTTAATTTAATTTTTGTTAATTTCTCTTTAGCGCTGATTATGTTTACCTGACGTCACACAACAGGAAATAAATATTTTCAGTAGGAGTTATTGTAACACTGCAGAAAATGCGTTTTATGTTGTGTATTTTAATTAAAGATTTGATTATGACGCGACTGTGAAAACAATTTCGAGATGAAATTACCCATAATAAATATTATCATTGCCCAAGCGATTCTCGGGTTAAGTTCAGGTAGGATATTTATTCGCGCAGTTAGTAAAATAGTTAATTTTCTTCTTTAATTCTTTCTAAAAATTCGTTATTTCTTTAATTCTTTAATTTAGTTTCGGACATCATCGTCGTCGTCGTCGTCATCATAATCATCATAATCATCATCACCATTATTACTTTTGCTATTACTATTATTACTGCTATTAATGCTAATATCTTAATACCTGCTCATGTTTTTGCTTGTGTATTTCTTTCATCTCTTCATCCCATTACTCTTCATTCTTTTTGACAGCATCGCCACAGCTCGGGATCTGTTCTTCAATTAGCCGCTCGGGTATATGCTCTGTTCTTAAATTAGCCGCTCGTGTATATTCTCTCTGTTTATTTTTCAGGTCTGGTGCTTCAGTGCAAGTACGAGGAGAGAGTTGAACCAAGAACCCTGCGCTCTCTCACCCACTGCTCCTCTCTCGAAGCCATCTCCTTCACTGACGATCATAATGTCCAAGATGATATAGAGCACGCTGACGTCACGCTCAGTGGTGTGACATACGATGACGTCACGGGCGAGTCATACAATGGCGTCACCAATGAGTCATACGATGACGTCACTAATTTGTCACGTTATGACTTTACTAATGAGTCACGTGATGACGTCACTGATGAGTCACGTGATGACGTCACTGATGAGTCACTTGATGACGTCACTAATGAGTCACGTGATGACGTCACTGATGAGTCACGTGAAGACGTCACTTATGAGTCACTTGATGACATCATAGCCTCTCTGCTGGAGAGGGCGGAGCACACGGACTCGTCTCTCTCGCTGGGACTCATTGGACACGGATTGAACAGCGGATCGGCACCGAATTCTAATCCTCGAACTACTGACGTCAGAGATTATGAAGATACCGTTGTATCTAACGTTACAACAGGAGCTGATGAAAACGCAAAACGTAATTCGACAGATGTCGTTAATGCAGAAAAGATTAGTCGTCATTCGACAGATGTCGTTACTTCAGAGAAGATTTGTCGTAATTCGACAGATGCCGTTAATTCAGAGAAGATTGATCGTCATTCGGCAGATGTCGATACTTCCAAGATGATAGAGAATAGAAACGTGGACTCTCTGTCGACTCACTGGTCTGGAGTTCAAAGCTTGGTACGCAGCACTAGTGGCTCTGATGTGGGTGACACAGGGATTAACTCATCTTTGACGCGGGATGAGATCAATGACGATGATGTGACGGCTTGGCGTAGTGGTAGGATAAGTATTGCCAGGCTGATCTTCATGGACAGTAATGCGGTTGACAACCAGGCGGCAGGTCCAAGGCTGAAAACAGTTCTTGTGGTTCTACCTGATCACTCCTCAAGAAATCAACGACGTGAAAGCATTCTGGGGCTTCTAGCAAGGCAATCAATCACTGGTGGCAGAGGTCCTGTAATTTTAGGCGTCAGCATTGAGACATCGCCTGATAGGAAGCCTCGGAAAAGCTTGACTCTAGGTGTGATAGAAGATGAAGCAGATATGAAGGATTCTAAGTGGAATCACTCCAGGCAGGCGGAGTTGAAGGATTCGAGGTCACGTGATTCCAGTCACAGGATCAGAAGAGAAGTGGAAAAGAGCGCGCAGGGATCAACCTCTCCACTCAGTGGAAAAAGTGAACAGAAACAACCCGCGAATAGTGCCCCAGTGGCAACCAATGAGAATCCCAAACAACCCTCGAATAGTGGTGTCAATGTTGCAATCAATGAGAAACCCAAACAACCCCCAAATAGTGGTGTCAATGTTGCAACCAATGATAAACCAAAACCACCAACGAATAGTGCCCCAGTCGCAACCAACGAGAAACCCAAACAACCCGCGAATAGTGATGCCAATTTAGCAACCAATGAAAAACCAAAACAACCCACGAATAGTGCCAATGTTGCAACCAATGAAAAACCTAAACAACCCACTAATAGTGGTGCACCTCTGGCAACCAATGAGAAACCTAAACAACCCACGAATAACGCCAATGTTGCAACCAATGAAAAACCCAAGCAACCCACGGATAGTGTTGCAAATGTTAAACCCAGCCAACCCACGAGTAGCAATGCCACCATTGTTAAACCTAAACAACCCACGAATAGCAGTGCCACCAGTGTTAAACCTAAACAACCCACAAATAGCAGTGCCACCAGCGTTAAACCTAAACAACCCACGAATAGTGTTATGACTGTTAAACCCAACCAAACCACGAATAGCGGCGCGCCCAAGGTTAAACCTAAGCAACCCACGAACATTTCGGCAACCAGTGTCAAACTTAAGCCAGCACCAAACAAGGTTGGCAGCCCTGTGGCTCAACCTGCAGGAAAAGGAACTGTGAGGGTAGCGGAAGCTAGCAGAACTGGCACGGGAAGAACAAATCCAGGAAGTAAAGCTCTGAAGAGCGACACGTTCCTGATATCCCGTCCCCTGAGCGTATCCATCGACAAGGACTACACGATGAGACTCGCCTTCCTGGACGTCTATCGGATAAGACTGGCGGATAAAGCGGAGGCTGACGCTAAGATAGCCGAGCTGAAGACTCGCCTGGAAGAGTTGAACAGACTGGAGAGAGAAGGTCAGGTGAAGGCACAGAGACAGAGAGTCCGCGCGGCGGAGGAAGACCGAGGTAGTAAGAAGGTGGACGTGAGGAAGGAGAGGTTGCGGTTGGGTGAGGAGTTTGAGAAGAGAGAGAAGTTGATCAGAGAAGAGCTGAAGGCACAGACGGAGGAGATGAGAAACCATCGCAACAGACTGAAAGAGATCTCGAAGAAGTTAGAGAAAGAGAAAGAGAGACTGGCGAGAGAAAATAAGATGAAGTCTCTTAGGCAGATGGAAGATGAAGTAGTTAGCGATAAGAAAGTGAAATCTGTTGGACAGGTGAAAGATGAGATGGTGAGAGAAAATCAACAAAAATCACTTGGAGAGATGGAAGAAGAATTGGTGAGAGAAAATGAACAGAATTCTCTTGAACAGTTAGAAGGTACCCAGTTTTCTAGAGATAGAAATAAAATTATAAAGAAAAGAAAGAAGCTTGCGTCTGATAGACTAGAAGACGAGTCGACAAGAAAATCTGACAAAACAAAGAAGGCGAAGGAACGACTGAGGAGAAAGATGAGGAAATGGGATGCGGAGGAGAGAGCAAGGATAGACAGAGAGATGGAGGAATGGGACAGGAAGAATCGATACGACATCAGAACTAAAATGAAGGCCTGGGATAGAAAAGAGGAATTCAAAATGTCAGACGAGAGACAGGTGAGACAATTGGAAGCTGATAGTTTGGCGGATAAGTTAAAAACGAAGATACTGGCGATGAAAGGATTTGATAAAGAAAGTCTGATGAAGCGAGGCAGGGCGGAGGATAATGCGAAGCAAAACGATCTGATATTTTACACCAAAGAAAGGAAGAAGAAAGAGAGAAGCAAGAAGAAGAAGAAGAAGGACTACCAGAGATCAGCCGATCTGAATCTCGACATTAAGAAAGATATTCTTAGACAAAAGCGAGATCTAACTGACTCTCACATTCGACACCGCCGGTTTGCTAAAATTCACCACGGCCCCCTGGGGGTTCACGCCCCCCGGCCCATGAAAATCTACACCGGGGATCAGAGCGAAGAGGCAAACAAGGAGAGCTCATCGGGGCTTACCTTGAGTCAGGGAGAGCAGAGAACGAGGACGAAACTTCTGGTCGACGAAGTTTTGGCGGCAGAAGACTCGCTGAAGACAGCTGGTGGAGAGGAAGCCCTGGAGGAGGAGCTTAGAGCTGTGGCTGGTGAGAAGAGGAGGAACCTGGAGCAGGTGGAAGAGTTGAGAGATGTGGCTGGTGGGAACAGGAGGGACCTGGAGCAGGTGGAAGAGTTGAGAGATGTGGTTGGTGAGAACAGAAGGGACCTGGAGCAGGTGGAAGAGCTGAGAGATGTGGCTGGTGGAAACCGGAGGGACCTGGAGCAGGTGGAAGTGGAAGAATCTTCCGTGGAAAAGAGATGCTTGCCTCCAATGCCGTCAGTTCCTCTTTATATTAAATTATTTCTGTTAAAGTTTTTGAAATTTATTTAAAAATTGTCATTGGCTGGAGCCAGTGGCGAAGTTGGTAAGATACTCGACCGCGGATCGGTATGCGTGGGGTTCAAATCCTGGGCTCACCCGTCACTGACATCACTTTCGAGTGAGGAAACTGACTTTAACATTAGCTTTACCAGCTTTGTTAGCTTTACTACGGGTACTCTGAAGTCCTCCTCCTATTACATGTTATATCTACGACTTACAATAAAAACTCCTTATTTTACCAGCGGTACTTGAAAGTCCACATACGAAACTAAGACGTTCTTGCAATCCTTCCTTTAGCCCGAAGGCTTTCTAACTGTTACATTGCCTTCATTGTACAAGTGGGCCCATGGTTAGTCTGCACTCTGATAATATAGAAAGAGTCTTCTCAGTATCATCTGATGTTCAGCAACCAATACCATTACTGTAACTTTGTATAGTCACTAATAATAGAAATCATCCATGAGATACAGACAATAGAGGCCTATATGTATGTATGTATATATATATATATATATATATATATATATATATATATATACATGTATAATATATATATATAATAATTATTATTATTACATTATATATTATATATATATATAAATATATATCTATATATATATATACTGTATATATATATATATATATATATATATATATATATATATATATATATATATATACATATACATATACATATACATATACATATATATCACCTGCTAGGTGTGCTATGGGTCTAGAAGAGGAGGAGGAGATGGGGTTGCGGGTGCTCAAGTGCAGAAGGAACCCTTGTTTTCACGGAGGCGTGTGCCTGTCGATCAACACACGGCGCTATTGTGTCTGTCCCGGACGCTACACGGGCAGGAGATGTCAGCACTTGGACAGGCCCGAGCCCGTGGACCCTAGGATCTGTGGGGCAGTGACCTGTGAGAACAACGGCCTCTGTCAGGTTTGAACACACGCCCCACCTCGTGCTGAACGTGTGGCTGTGTGGTTAGCAAGCTTGCACGAGTGATTGGATTACAGAGTATAGGAACTCAAGACAACGCAGTATGTGTCAGACTTGCAAGTCTATGGAGAGTCCAGTGGTTCATGCAATGATTGGTGTTAGAGAGTAAAATAATCACTTTTATTATTTTTATTAAAAACGAAATTTATATAGCAGTGTCATGTCCAATATCGGTCTTCGAAATTGAAATTATTTTACAGTAATGTGTATGAGAGAGAGAGAGAGAGAGAACTATGCTTAATTTCAAAAATACTCTGAAATTTAGCAGTACAATAAGATACAATAATGTAGTAGTTATGAAATAATAGTAATAATTATAAAAAATTCACTTAATAGTCTTACTTATAAAAATTAAAATAATAATGACATCGTAAATGAATATAAATGTTCAACCAGCTATTAAATTTGACGAATGCAATAAAAGAACTGGTGTAGAATTAAAGGAACTGTTGTGTATTTGATGGGCGGTAGAATGTCGTAATAGAGTAGAGGTAATCTCATGCAATTTTAAATGACAGATCCTGAAGTGAATAGAACCCTCGTGAGTTCGAATCCCAGCCGCGCTGATCTGAGAGTACAATCTCGGACATTCACTGGATTGGTTATACGGAAAATGGTGTAAATTGCCTAAAGGTTTAATTTGTGGCATACAAAAGTGATAAATATCAACACAGTTGATCATTTCACTATAATTAATCATTACTTTATTCCTCAAAAACAGACAGGATCAAGATACGTCACACATACTTATACACACACACATACATACATCAAAACAACCAAAATGAACAATCAAAATGAATTACAAGAAACTTAAATTGAGTTCTTACTAATCCCAGCACTAGCATTGAACGATTCAATAGTAGTTAAAAAATAGTAATAATAATAAAAGTTAATAATAGTTTACTTTACATTTAGATGAACGACGCAGGTCAGCACCTCTGCGCATGCCCCGCGCTGTTCTCAGGCCCCTCGTGCTCAATACGAGGCGAGCCCTGCCGCCTGGACCCCTGCAGACCCTATGAGATCTGCAGCGATGATGAGCTCAACCCCACCGTCCCCTTCACGTGCTCACCACGTGAGTGACCTTCGATCTGTCGACCAATCAAGAAATCAATCAATCAACCGTCCCCTTCACGTGCTCACCACGTGAGTGACCTTCGATCTATCGACCAATCAATCATTCAACCAATTAATCAATAGAAAATCAATCAGTCTATAAATCAACCATTCAATAAATGAATACATAAATCAGTCAGTCAATCAGTAAAAAATCAATTAGTCAGTCTATGAATCAATCGATCAATCAGTTAATCTAGCAATCAGTAAATAAATAAGTCATTTAATCAATGAATCAATCAGTCAAAAATCAATTAATCTCTCAATCACTTAATCAATCCGTCAATTCAACAAGGAAGCAATTCAATCACTAAATCAATCAATAGATCTAATTATCCAAAGGCAAATGAAACAAAATCGATTGATTGATTGATGCAGGCTACACAATGGCTGAGATGATTGCTATAACCTGCCTGGATGTTCTGATCATGATTGATTGATTGATTGATTGATTGATTGATTGATGCAGGTTACACAATGGCTGAGATGATTGCTATAACCTGCCTGGTTGTTCTGATCATGATTGCTCTCGTCTACCTCGCTTTCATCATGTTCCATTGCTGGTGGGTATCTTCAACTTTCCTCAGCGGTCACCCACCTATACTCTCTGCCAGTCACTTCAGTAATTCTACTGTTGCGATATTCGTTTTATCTTATAGAATTTATTAGTTTACGTTTTAACGCAAAACACCTTACTCTTTTACAGTAGTCTACCTTTGACCAATTTAACTTTCAGTAGATTACTGCTGTCATCTGCTGAACGAAAATTGTCAATTTTTATAATATGTCGCCATTTGGTTTTGACGATGGCAATTTACAAGTAAAAAAAATATAAAAATATGTTTTATTTGTTCTCTCGAATAGCAAGCACTAGATAATTCTGTGCACTTATGAGAGATGGAGAGAGAGAGAGAGAGAGAGAGAGAGTGAGAGAGAGAGCGAGAAAGAGAGAGACAGTGAGAGTAAAGGAGAGAGAGAGAATAAGTAAAATGCAGAGTATATAAATGTGTAATTATCACATGTCGTATCAACTCTGCCTCTTTAACAATTTTAGACACATTCGATTTTTAAATTCTGTTCCAAAATGAAGCTGACGAAGGCAATTGAAAACCACCTCAACTTCTGCATTTTCATTCGATTATTAGCTACAGGAGGCTAGGCAACAGTGAGGATTGATAAAGGTCAGTCCTCTCTGGTTAATGTTAATGGTCTTCATAATAGAGTGCTAGTAGTGTAGAGGAAGACATAGACTACACGTATGAATATGTATCTGGGACTTGCAACTTGGCAGAACAAGAGATGGAAATCACAATTATCTATTTATTTATATTTCTTTATAATAGTTTTCTCTGCTGTTTACTTTATGACGTTTGGCTTACTAACTTATTAGGCCGGAAGAATTCTGATAGATGTAATTATGAAACGTAATAATAAATATAAATAAAATAATAATTATATTAATAAATATTATAATAAATATAATTTTAACATTTTAACTTATGAGTAAAAATCCTTGCTAGTTTTATTTAATTAATTAATGGTCTGAAGTTTCTGTCTCTCTTCTGTGAATTGGTAATATAAATGTACGTAGTAAAGGCTTCTCATAGTAAATGAAAGCGACAAAATTAAGGTGTTTATTGTAGTTCTTCATTGCTAGGACTACTACTATTACTATTACTATTTATTCTGCTTATGTTTTGCTTGCGGCAGCTGTGCACTCGGCGTTCAAGGAAGTAAGGTAAGAGAATTGTTTTATGCCTCTAAAATAATTTCTCTGTTATTAATTCATTTTAAAATTGTAATGATTATTGTTTCAAAAAATTACTTCAATTTTTGAGAGCAATATAATAAATAGTTTGCCTAGTTCAATACAACGGCTTATAGAGGTTCAACGGATTGTAACAAGATGGTTGATCAATGGAATGCTCCTAAGAGAGAGTGAGAATGGATTGTGAACATCATAGATCTGGCATTTGAAGGAGCGATAACGTCCCTATCTACCAGTATATGATGTCAGGCACGTCTCTGTCCTCTATATGATGTCAGACACGTCTCTGTCCTCTATATGATGTCAGGCACGTCTCTGTCCTCTATATGATGTCAGGCACGTCTCTGTCCTCTATATGATGTCAGGCACGTGTCTGACCTCACCTCTATATGATGTCAGGGACGTCTCTATCCTCACCTTAATGCTTGTAATCATGCGGGAATGTAAGCGACTCTAGTCTACCCGCCACGCACTAACAGACTCTCAAAGAATCGCCATTGCAACCTTGAGACAGTCTCACAAAGCATCAACTCGTGGGCGCCGCTTTGTTAGGTTAATAACGACGAGTGATGAATGTAGGCAGAGGGGTTTTATGAGATACTGCGAGTTAAATCATCGCTTAAGATCCCAGGCTATGGTTACTGGGTTATCATCATCATCATAATCGACGACGACGATGAGGATGATGATGATGATGATGATGATGATAATGATGATGATGATGATAATGATGATAATGACGATGACGACGACGACGATGTCCACTGATAAACAACTTATTTCTCTACTCACTAACTTATCTGATGATTTAACTTATTTGCTGATTATATTCCACCACACTTTGATGCACAGAGTGACTATGAAGGTCTGGGTATGAACGAGTGTAACAACAAGTCTTCTGTTAAGAACTCTGACGAGAACTTCAGTCCTCGACAAGAACTCTCAGAACTTGACGACTGTAAGGGAAGCCTAACACAGAACAACTGGATTAAAGACAGCGAAGGGTTGATCACGGAGATGGGACCATATTCGTTTTCGTCGCAGGGCTTTAATCCAAGCCCTTATCCAGAATATCCGCCCAACTCATCGTATCCAAACTCCAATTCTAACTTTACTACTGGTTTTAACCCCTACGCCAGTCTTGGATCAAAGGTTAATTGCAGTCCAAGGTCTGAGCTTCATTCCGATTTTGATCTTAATTCTGGATTTAATCCCAGATTTAATCCCAGATTTAATCCCAGATTTAATCACAGTCTGGAGCCACACCCGAGCCTCAACTTTAATCTTAACTCCAGCGCTAACTCCGGAGATAACAGGATCAACGAGTCCACTCAGAGCATTGACCCCAGTGTTAATCCCGTCCCTGGAACCCAGTGTAGACCCAGCTACGACCCTAAAGCAACCCCTAGCGAGTTGTTGCTTAGACACCCTATAGTGCTGGAGAACAGCTGCTGGGCCAGCAGCTCCAGCAGCGAGAGCAGCTGCAGCAGCTGCCCTAGCGAGGAGGTGAACAGCTTGAGCTGGGGCAGCAGCTGGGGCAGCAGCTGGGGCAGCAGCTGGGGCAGCTCTGTGGACACTGACTACATAGAGGTGGAGATCAGAGATATACTGGGAGATATGGGCAGAGATACAGCGAGTGAGACAGGGAGTGAGGCAGGGAGACAGAGTGATGAAGGGAGCGAGAGAGGGAGGCAGAGTGATATAGAGACCGAGAGCGAGAGAGAGAAGGGGACATACTCTGAGACATTGCTAGGTACATTGGACAACAACAACATAAGGAAATGAAGACAAAGAACTATTGAACCTATGTGAAACTGTTGAACATATGTGAACTGTTGAACATATGTGAACTGTTGAACCTATGTTAACTGTTGAATGTATGTGAACTGTTGAACGTATCTGAACTGTTGAACCTATGTGAACTGTTGAACGTATGTGAACTGTTGAACGTATGTGAACTGTTGAGCCTATGTGAACTGTTGAACGTATCTGAACTGTTGAACGTATCTGAACTGTTGAACCTATGTGAACTGTTGAACCTATGTGAACTGTTGAACGTATGTGAACTGTTGAACGTATCTGAACTGTTGAACCTATGTGAACTGTTGAACGTATGTGAACGGTATATCGCTATTATAAGATTTCAATGTTTCGATACTTTACTCCCCACGTTGAGATCTGATGCGATCTCTATCTGCTATAAAGTATTTAAACTGTTTAAACAAATTTAAAAATAAAAATAAAATAAAAAATATTAGTATTTAAAGTATTTAAACAATTTTTGTTTAGTTTCGATGGATGAATAAATTTAAAGATTTTTATGTTTAGCAGGAGCTACGGTGCAGTTGAGATGAATAGCGCACAGTCACTATTTAGGCCTAGTGTCAAGGAAGATAGAGTTGAATGGAAGCGTTATAACCTTGGACCTGCCAGTAGGCAATGCACTTAAATGTGTGTATATATATATATATATATATAGAATCTAAATAATTTCCGCGTGTTGTGTTCGGGTTGTTTGAAGAACTGACCAAACCGGTGACTGCACGTGTCGTAGAAGGCGACTAAAGCACTAATATCCATACCAACGTCCGAAAGGGCACTCGGTTGGTGAGCGCCTAGGCTCCAGAAATTGTTACAAAAATTAAACCAACGGAAAGTCTCAAATAGGGGATTGCCTGGTGGTGTGGTACAGGATAGAGAAGATTTGAGACAGTCTATTCGTATCCCGACCCTAGTCAAACTGGGATTCAAGAGAAGATGATGATGATGATCGTGATATAATTTAAATAATTACTTTAACTACACATCGGTGATTTTATTTTAAGAAAGCAAGCTGGAGTCAGAATAAAGTAAAAGCACATCTGAGACAGACAGAGCATTGACTTGAACCTACTGGTCAGCTGTCAGGCACCTAATCACGATGATACAGCCCCATAGCTTGATGTTAAGTCACTGGGGTCACGAGGTGTGATATAAGGAGGAATCAACCTGTCGTTACTGCGACAATGTGACCGAGGTTTCGTGATACATAGGGTTATGAGTGGCGCCCTCTGTGATACACAGGGTTACTAATATCAACCGAGACATGGGAATGAAGAGCTGATTATAGGAGCTTCAGAGCTGGCTGGAGCCAGTGGCGACGTCGGTAAGATGCTCGACTGCGAATCAGTATGTGCAGGGTTCAAATCCTGGGCGCGCCCGTCACTGACATGGCTTTAGAGTGAGGAAACTGACTTTAACCTTAGCTTTACCAGCTTTAATTTAAGAGCTTGAGAATTCAAGAGCTTCAGAACTCAAGAGCTTCGGAACTCAATAGCTTTAGCACTCAGAGCTTCATGCCTCTAATTGTTGTTACTACTACTAATCTTCTTCAGTGCACTGCCAAGTGACAGGTTCAAGGTACATACTCATACTCAAAATCTGCTTTCTCGCTCCATAAGAGCACTCCTTAGATCAACAAGTTAATCCATTCACAAAGTCTATGCCATATCCATACCTTTGTAGCCTATAGCTTGGGAAAATTATGGCATCTGAGGTTGTTTCCCGTTCCCTTCCTCAGAATACGAATATAATATGAAGGTAAGAATATGAATGCTGATATATGGTTACATTTACACTTAGATTTCGGAATGTTTGATACAAATAGGCTGGCGTAGGAGGCCTAGGAGGCCTAGGAGGCCTATAGCCTATGGGTAGGCTGGAGAGACTTTTGCGGTGTTTTCTAGAACGATCATGAGTTGATTTAACGCGGTCTATTGTAGTCATGTAACTGTGTAACTACTTAGCTAATAACTCTAGACGTGTAGGAGTGCAGTGCGTGGAGTGTGCGTGTACGCGTGTGTGTGCGTGTGCGTGTGCCTGTGGTTACGTGTGTGTGCGTGTGTGTGTCTAGCATGGCTATATCATTTGGAAAGAAGGAGAGATGATAATGATATCATGAAATATATATATATATATATATATATATATATATATATATAGAGAGAGAGAGAGAGAGAGAGAGAGAGAGAGAGAGCGAGAGAGAGAGAGAGTAAAAGAGAAGTACTAAGAGATAAATTGAGAGAAGATTGAAGAGAAGAAGAGATTTTTGAATAAATTATAATCAATGAGTGGTAAAAAAAACTGAATAAAGAGTAAATGAGAGAAAGAGAAAAAGAAAAAGAGAGAATGGAAACAGAAATAAAAAAGTGTAGTATATTATAATTAATTTAAACCAGTCTCTGCGTGCTTATGACACTATAACGCATAGATAAGATATATCAACAGTTATTCTAATGTATGTTAGTCTGCGACACAAACAAGAAAAGTAACACCCTCACGCCACTAATAACAGCCCGACAAAGAGAGAGATAGAGAGAGAGAGAGAGAGAAAGAGAGAGAGAGAGGGAGACAGACAGACAGACAGACATACAGACAGACAGACAAGCAGTCAGACAGACATACATACAGAGAGAGAGAGAGAGAGAGAGAGAAAGAGAGCTACTAATAGAGATATTGAAAGAGATTTCTTTGCTTGGTGTTCAAGACACCGCACATTGATGTGATGTGTTAGTATAAATGCATACATGTATTTAGTTGGATACCCTCTTTAACTTGACAACAACTTACTTTGTGCTACAACAGTTTCTGTATGTCTAAATTCTTTCTCTCATCAAACTACCATCTTAATTTTTCTCAATCAGTGCCTACTGCATTACTCATCACTGTAATACTACTGTAATACTACTGTAATACTTACTACTTTAGAATAAATGACTTAGAATAAGTGACTTCGCCACTGGCTGGAACCCTGCGGGGTGCGGGGTTTAAATCCTGGGCTCACCCGTCACTGACATCGCTTTCGAGTGAGGAAACTGACGTTAATATTAGCTCTACCAGCTTTTTTAGCTTTATGTAGTTACTCTGTGATAATCGTATAACCGACAGAATGATCACAGATTTCATGTGCTACTCGCGATGACTTAGCATCTTAGTTTGTTCCTAAACAGTTGTGGGTACCGAGCCATTGTTGTTGTGGCAGTGGATAGCTTTACTTTTAGCTTTTAGAGCTATCACTCGTATTTTTTCACAGTGTTACTTATCACTGATGTACTTATCAGGGCAGGATGAGTTTGCCTGTTATCAGATTGTTGTGGCAGTGTTTATCACTGTTATCAGAGTGTTTGTGGCAGTGTTTATCACTGTTATCAGAGTGTTTGTGGCAGTGTTTATCACTGTTATCAGAGTGTTTGTGGCAGTGTTTATCACTGCTATCAGAGTGTTTGTGGCAGTGTTTATCACTGCTATCAGAGTGTTTGTTGCAGTGTTTATCACTGTTATCAGAGTGTTTGTGGCAGTGTTTATCACTGTTATCAGAGTGTTTGTGGCAGTGTTTATCACTGCTATCAGAGTGTTTGTGGCAGTGTTTATCACTGCTATCAGAGTGTTTGTTGCAGTGTTTATCACTGTTATCAGAGTGTTTGTGGCAGTGTTTATCACTGTTATCAGAGTGTTTGTGGCAGTGTTTATCACTGTTATCAGAGTGTTTGTGGCAGTGTTTATCACTGTTATCAGAGTGTTTCTGGCAGTGTTTATCACTGTTATCAGAGTGTTTCTGGCAGTGTTTATCACTGTTATCAGAGTGTTTCTGGCAGTGTTTATCACTGTTATCAGAGTGTTTCTGGCAGTGTTTATCACTGTTATCACTGTTATCACCGATGTCTAGTTGGCTCTATGACTGCCCGTGTCACGGACTAGACGCCTCCTACACTCAGCGTCACGCGAGGTTGATCAGAGATGGAGCCACTGAAGCGAGACGAGTGTAGGAGAGTGCGTGGAGACATACCTCTCTCTCTCTCTCTCTCTATCTCTCTCCCTGTACCTATCTCTCTCTCTCTATCTCTCGCTCTCTCTCTCTCTCTCTCTCTCTCTCTATATATATATATATATATATATATATATATATATATCCCTCTGTCTATCTGTATCTCTATCGGTATCTCTCTCCCTCTGTCTATCTGTATCGCGCTGTCTGTATCTCTCTCCTTCTATCTGTAACTCTGTCTGTATCTCTCTCCCTGTATCTCTATCCCAAAAGGATAGAGAAAGCTCAACCAAAGCATAAGTTAAATGCTCCACCAATGCACCAGGTACGAGCTCCACCAATGCACCAGGTAAAAAGCTTCACCAATGCACCAGGTAAAAGCTTCACCAATGCACCAGGTAAAGAGCTTCACCAATGCACCAGGTAAAAGCTCCACCAATGCACCAGGTAAAAAGCTCCACCAATGCACCAGGTAAAAGCTCCAGCAATGCACTAGATATAAGCTGCACCAGTGCACCAGCTAAAAGCTCCATCAATGCACCATGTAAAAGCTCCATCAATACACAAGGTAAAAGCTCCACCAATGCACCAGGTAAAAACTCCAACAATGCACCAGATAAAACCCATGCACCAGGTAAAGGCTCCACCAATACACCAGATAAAAACTCCACCAATGCACCAGGTAAAAGCTCCATCAATGCACCAGGTAAAAGCTCCACTAATGCAAGAGGCAGAACTGACCAGAAAATTACATTTTACTGTTTTAATGGATGATCAAAGGATCCATCAGCAACTGCCCTATCGCGTCTTTAGTGCATCAGCGACTGGATATCCCAAAACCAAATTTCCAAGATAAGAAGATCCATAATTCAGTGAGAGATAGCCTTTGTGATGGAACATATATCGATTGACTGATTATTATAGTTATTATTATTATTATTATTATTATTATTATTATTATTATTATTATTAACAACGAAAACTTATGTAGCAGTGTCATGGCCGAACTCGGTCTTCGAGACTACTTTACAGAAAGAGTTCGATAGTAGTAATAAGCTAAATAACAATTACTTTTAAATTAATATCTAAACTAGTAAAAAATGTCTACACATGAGTGAATGTGATTTAAATTGAAAATTATGATTGTGTGGTGTAGGGCAGGGGGAGAATCAGAGATAGCCTTTGTGATAGCCTTTAGTTATGCGATCAAGTGTTTTATGTTGTTTCTCTAATAGAAATGTGTGCTTTGAACCCGATATCATATAGTAGCAGAGAGAGAGAGAGAGAGAGAGAAAGAGAAAGAGAGAGAGAGAGAGAGACAAAAGAGAAAGGGAGAGAGAAAGAGACAGAGACTCATAGATACAGAGACAGTGATGTATATAATATTAAATCATGGTTCACCAATGAGAAGATACAATGAGCAGCAGAATGAGCACAGACAGATAGACAGATAGACAGAGACAACAATGCAGATAGACAGACAGACAGATATGTCTGTGAACACTGAAATACCTACCTGAGGAATGACTTTTATTTTAACTCATAATGTGAAATGAACAGCCGCTAACAAATAGAAAGTCACATAATGAGATATTGTAGGAAGAAAAGAGTGGGAGTAATTGAGTAACGAGAGATATCCAATAGGACGATCCACAGCAGAGATAGCAGAAATTCGAGTTGCGCATGTAAAAAGAGGAAAGTAATAATAGGCACATTGCGACAGAAGATTGTGGTGTTTACTCTTGAGATAATATCACCTCAAGATTATCTGATACAAGTTAAGAAAGGATTAGAGAACCTTTTACCGGCGTCTAATAGTTAGATAATATTTACCAGGTTTGTAAAAGATATCGATAATTAATTCTTACAACATGTTAAAGAGTCAAATAGTATTATCTATTTTATAATTTTAGATTTAATTATTTTAATTTATTGAGTAGTGTAGCAAGCGGGTGATATATGTCTACTTAAATAATAATAATAATAATAATAAATGTTTAACGTCCGTTTCCTCATACAAGGATGATGTCAGGGACGTTCCCATCACAAGTCACCACAAATCGATTCACCCCAAACGATCTGAAAAAATGTGCTGAAGGGAAAGAAAAAATCCTAAGCGGTGCCGGTCCGGTAAATACGGAACATGCAATTTTGTTGGACATACTTTACAAAGACTCATAAGTGCTCTGAAATAGCCTAACCTCTCTTGATCCCAGGTCACGTTAGAATATTGCTATTTGTCCACAATTTGAGCTCCATCGACAGAATTTTGTCCGTCACTACGGCATCTCCATTAGTCGGCTTCAACGATCACGTTCAACCGTCAGTTGATCTCTTTTCTCTATTTCTGGGATCCATTAAGGCTATGATCGTCAAAACAAAATAGTTCATAATCTTAGTAATACGCTTAACTAAGTATAGAGCGGAATCGCTGCTGCTGCTTTCATGCTAATTAATTGAACCTCTAAACAAATTTAGTGTCACAAATATTGCAGAACTTTTAGATTTATAATAAAAGCGTGTTGTGTCAGGGTTCTCCGTGTTGTGTCAGGGTTCCCTGTGTTGGGTCCGGGTTGTTTGAAGAATAGGACAACCGGTAACTGCACGTGTCGTTGAAGGCGACTAAAGCACTAAGATCCATATAAACTTCTGAAAGGCTATTGGGTTGGTGAGCGCCTAGGATCCAGAAATTGCTACAAAAATTTAAACGAATGGAAGAGTCTCAAATAGGGGATTGACTGATGATGTGGTGTAGGACAGAGAGGATTTGAGACATTCTGTTTGTATCCCGACCCTCGTTAAACTGCGATTCAAGGGAGGATGATGATGATGATTTAATATAATTTGTAACGATCATTTCTATAGTAGTGTCCTAACACCGGTGCCGGTTTTCGAGACTGCTTTACATGTTTCTGACACGGCATTTTATTATTGTACGTGATTTTAATTTTTTATTCTTACCGATAACGTCAATGTGCGTCAAGCTTCGATATTCTTTGGACTGATTTTCTGGATTTTGGAATTTGCACCGTTTTTGGACCTTCTTTTTGCTCGCCGGCTTGATTTTGTCACAATAGTGTTGTCATTGATGACTGTAGCACTCTAATTGTTGTTATTACTATTATACAGTACGTGTAGGATAATCTTACAGGAGTCATTTGAGATTTACATTTTTGTTGACTGGCGTGGGCTTTGAACTCAAGCCGCTTGCTTCTTAGACGAACACTCTAACCTTTACGCCATATGTCTTTTGCAATATTTCAATTGTTATCTTATTATAAGGAGTATCTAATTATCAGAGGGTATATCTGGGAACTGAAGAGTTAATGTGTTAAAACCTGTTGGTTAACCTTCTTATTAGACTTATAAGTTTTCCATTCTCAAATATGGTCAAATGGCCGGTCCAATGTAATTTATAAAATTTCCTTAAGCTGCTCTCAGAAGTGCTTTCCATCTCTCAGATCAATCTTTTCTAGATTTTTGAATTTTCACCACTTTGGGCTTTCTCGCCGTTTTGAAACTTCAGGGATGACGTCCCTGACATCATCCCTGGACGAGGAAACGGCCGTTAAGCCTTTATTATTATTATTTTTTTATTTTTTTTATTTTTATTATTATTTTGTTCAACCGCTTGGATTTGCCGTTCTAGTGCTCAATGTTGTCAAGGATGACTGTAGCACTCTAATTGTTGTTATATGTTATGATTGTTAGTATCAATAGCATTGCTTATTTAACATCTCGTAACGTTATCGGCTTGAATCCAATAAGATTCTGACGGTTTTCGCGTAGTTTTCCTTTGCTTTACTCCACGCTAGCTTAGGCGCCTCTTGCACAACGGGAAATGCAGATATTTGTGAAGATATTAAAATAATTTAATCGATTGCATTCAGGGATTTTTGTTTCGAAACGTGTGGACATCAAGAAGAAAGCGGAAGACAGAGAAGCGTGGAGGAGTTGTATGCTCTAGACCTGCCAGTTGGCAGAGCACTAAGAGAGAGAGAGAGAGAGAGAGAGAGAGAAATTACTGGTGTCAACCGAGAACTGCTGTGATCTAGTGTTTATGTCTCTGGACCCTCACGTCCCGAGTTCAATTCTTGATCGCGTCACTTTTGTTAACATGTCGCAACCCTTTGTTAGCTCTAGAGTCTTAGACAGGCTTAGGAAAACAGTGTGTTAGCTGCTCAACTATAATGTTAATAAAGAAAACGTGTGAGAGATATTACTGTATAATTAAACGCCAGTAGAAATCTAATTAAGGATGTTGTCTAAAACGTCTGTAAATATGTGCGTGTGTTACGGAAATTGTGACTGAAATGTTAAACCTTAATTTGTTAGTTTATTTTGCAACTATGTAAGGCTAAGAAATCGCGTGTTAGTCAGCTCTAGATAGGTTGTAGTGTGTTTAACATCAAGGTCCAGACGCACAAGGCTTCTCTTCAAGACGACTCGACACACTCGAGCTACCGTTACAAAAATTACTAGTTACGGCTATTCAAACTAATCACGTTCTAGCATAAACATTGCCAGTCAGCTCTAAGTGCGGCTCTTGATTAATATATTTAAATCTTTCATGTAATAAAGGTGTTCTACAGTATAAATCTCCGAATAACACAACGTAAAGTCTGTTTCACTTGTATACTTGTATATCTGGATATGTTAGGACAGCCTATAGTCTGTTTCACTTGTATCAATGTGTTAGAACAACCTATAGTCTGTTTCACTTGTATGCCTGGATGTGTTAGAACAGCTTTTAGTCTGTTTCACTTGTATCGATGTGTTAGAACAGCTTATAGTCTGTTTCACTTGTGTCTATGTATTAGAACAGCGTAAAGTCTGTTTCACTTGTCTCTAAGTGTTAGAACAGCCTCTAGTCTGTTTCACTTGTCTCAATGTGTTAGAACAGCTCATAGTCTGTTTCACTTGTTTAGATGTGTTAGAGCAGCATATAGTCTGTTTCACTTGTCTCTCTGTGCTAGAGCAGCTTATAGTCTGTTTCACTTGTCTCTCTGTGCTAAAACAGCTCATAGTCTGTTTCACTTGTCTCGATATGTTAGAACAGCATATAGTCTGTTTCACTTGCCTCGATGTGCTAGAACAGTTTACAGTCTGTTTCACTTGTCTCTATGTGTTGTAATAGCTTAGCAAAAACCTTCATGCCCCTGAAGGTTTTCGGACTTTACTCAGAGTATTCTACATTCTGTTCTAGTGTTTGAGTCGCTGAATTTACCGGAGTTTAAGTTTAGAATTTGTTGAGGTTTTAACTATAAAATTTGCTGTGTTTAAATTATAGTAAACCATTTTTTCTATCTGATCTTTTATCAATCCATCAACCCTCTCGTAGTATTCATTCCTCTAGTAAAAATCTTCTCACTGTATCAAACATTAAATTTGCCATGGGCAGACGCTCCTTAATGTTTTCTGCTCCGACAATATGAAACTCTCTGCCACAAGATCTTATATCTTGCAATTGTATTGGTACTTTACTTGGCAAGCTAATAATCCATCTCTTTCATGCCTTGGATCATGGACTTGCACTGTTTTGATCTCGCTTTCTCTTGTGGTCTCTGTGTACGCAGTCGTCATCGTGTGGTGCTTTGACGCCTGTGTGTAGAGTCTGCAAGAGACGTCCCTGACATTGCCATATGGCGAGGATAATGTTTGCCAGGACTTATATTTCATGTTTTGCAGCAATTTTATCGGTTTCAAATTTTTTCAACAGACAGTGATTTCAAGTAATTGATTAGTTAGCCATGCAATTCAGACACTTGCTTATTCTGTAAAACGTAACTCTTGATCATTCTGTACAGTTCTCAATCATTCGGTGCTCTAACATGAAATCTGATGAATTCTCTCATATTCTCTGCCGTGCATGCGACATTATGTCTGCGTGGGCTGATACGCAGAAAAGTTTGAACATTAAACACCACCATAACCCGCCGACATGTTTCTATATCAAAGCATTTAAACTCCCTCAACAAAAAGCTTCGAGCCATTTCTCAGACTTCATTAAACCGACGCTGTCAGCCTATGATGTATGTATTCTACCCTGCGCACAGCGTCTATCTAGCTCTGAGAGTTTTTAAAGCATTGATAATGACTTAGCCCTATAGTAACCCCCTCAGACGCATTGCGATAGGCTCGGCTGCACTCTAAAGAAATCCTGAATGCAGGATGGTATCTAGTCTAACCTGATAGTTTTTAAAGAAATCGTCTGACTATTTCTACCGCATATTAACAATATCACCGCAAAGAGTCTTATTTGGTCAAAGTATCTGTGGTTGAAGACATAGATTAAGAAATGACTTGGCCTTGGTTTCGTCTTCTGATAGGGACATCAGCTTCGGGCGAACCTGTAATTCTTATTTAGAATCTCTCATCTAGTAATCCGCACTGAGGTGCCTTACCGTTGTTGTCACTGGCTCAGCCAAACGATAAATTTCATTTGTCTGATTACTATCATACATCTGGGAGAGATAGGAAATATTTTGAGTTGATGTATAGTAAGAATTCGAAAGAAGTGCAGCAGACTGGAACCAGTAGCGAAGTCGGTAAGATGCTCAACCGCGGATCAGTATGTGCGGGGTTCAAATCCTGGGCTCGCCCGTCACTGACATCGCTTTCGAGTGAGGAAACTGACGCTAACATTATCATTTCCATCTTTTTAGTAAGCACATCCTGCTGTCTCTTACATAAGGTCGGCAGTGCTGTAAAGTCGTGGCGCGCTATAGTAAATGTTTAACCTGTAACAACAATTCATCCTCGCAATAGCCAAGTACCTTCCTTAGATCAGTAAGAAAAGTTACAATCAATCAATAAGAATTCAACGTACGGTTCCTCGTAAAAAGGCAATGTCAGGGATGTCTCTTGCAGACTCCACACAAATAGGCGCCAAAGCACCACACGATGACGACTGAGTACACAGAGACCACAAGAGAAAGCGAGATCAAAACAGTGCAATTCCATGATCCAAGGCAAGCGGGTCAAAATTTAGACCTATGGCGGAAAGAGATGGGATTTTAGCTTGCCAAGGAAAGTACCAATACAATTACAAGATAGAAGATCTTGTGGCAGAGAGTTTCATATTGTCGGAGCAGAAAACATTAAGGAGCGTCTGCCCATGGCAGATTTAATGTTTGGTACAGTGAGAAGGTTTTTACTAGAGGAACGAAGACTACTAGAGGGTTGATAGATGGATAAAATATGAGATAGAAAAGATGGTTTACTATAATTGAAACTATTGAAGGTCAAAGAAGTACTTAGTACTAGGTTGGCTATGCTGTTACTACTTTCGGTTTAAGTTTAATTGATTGATTTAGTATATAGTTACTCAATGATCATCGTTTAACCGACAGAATGATCACAGATTTCATGTGCTACTCGCGATGACTTAACATCTAAAGTATTACTAAACAGTTGTGGGTACCGAGCCATTGTTGTTGTGGCAGTGATTCGTGTTACAGTGTAGGAGTGCGAGAGCTAGCGGTCTCATGATATATATATATATATATATATATATATATATATATATATATATATACTGTATATATATATATATATATATATATGTATATATATATATATATATATATATATATATAGACTGGGGCAAAAAAATAATCCCCTAGCGAAATCTCAATAACTTTAAGAAAACTGAAAATATCTCTACGAAATTTACGGAGCTTCTTGAGGAGGAATTTCTGCGTATATCCTGCAAATTTGATAAAAATCTATTGAGCAGGAAAAATATTACAGCGTTTCTACGAAAAAAGTGCAAAATAAGTTTTAATAAAGCCTTTTTTACCAAAAGTCTTAATAACTTGAACAAAACTCAAAATAGTTTTACTAAATTTTCGGAGCTTCCAGGGGAGGAATTTCTACACATATCCTGCAAATTTGGTGAAAATATATTCAGAAGTAGCAAAAATACAGCGTTTCTTCGCAAGAAATGTTAAAAGCAATTTTAGTAAGGCTTTTTTAAACAAATGTACGAGATATTTTCTTCAAAATTTAGGAATAATTTTAACATAAGAACGAATTTTAAGCATAATTTTTTGAAGCAGCTAACAAGGTAGTGAAGGCTTAAACTTCACCACTTAAATAAACGGCCCTTTTCAGTGTAGTTATTTTCTTTAAGAGGAACGACTCACATTTCGAAGAGCCTTGTTAAAATTGATTTTAGCCCTTTTCTCGTAGAAATGTTGTAATTTCGAAACTAATGAAAATATTTTCATCCAATTTGCACGATATACGCAGAAATTCCTCCGATAGAAGTTCCGAAAATTTCGTAGAGATATTTTGCGTTTTCTTAAAGTTATTGAGATTTCGCTAGGGGATTATTTTTTTTTGCCCCAGTCTGTATATATATATATAGTTATATATAATATATATATAGTATATATATATATATATATAGAGAGAGAGAGAGGGAGAGATGAGAGAGAAGAGAGAGAGAGAGAGAGAAGAGGTAGATAGAGGTAGTGGGTAGGTAGATAGATGAGATATAGAGGAAATATATATATATATATATATATATATATATATATATATATATATATAGAGAGAGAGAGAGAGAGAGAGAGGGAGAGATAGATAGAAAGAGGAAGAGATAGATGGAGAGATAGACAGAGAGAGAAAGATATAGAGAGATAGAGAGAGAGAGACAGAGAGACAGAGAGAGAGAGAGAGAGAGAGAGAGAGAGATTGAGAGAAAGAGAAAGAGAGATAGATAGATAGAGACAGTCACGAGGTATTGTATTGAGCGGTACATACCAGTGCGGGTTCAAATCTCGCCAACGCTTTACTGAAGATCTTACAAACGTCTTTTGTTCATGGGATTACCCTCAACAACCTACGTAGACCACTAAACCATCAGTAGGCCTATAGACCACGATACGTTCAATATAGACCACTAAACCATTAATATAGACCACGAGACGTTCAGTATAAATCACTAAACCATCAATATAGACCACTAAACGTTCAATATAGACCAGTAGACGTTCACTATAGACCATGAGACGTTCAATATAGACCACTAAACCATTAATATAGACCACGAGACGTTCAATATAGACCACTAGACGTTCACTAGAGACCACCAGACGTTCAATATAGACCACTAGACGTTCACTATAGACCACTAGACGTTCAATATAGACCACTAAACGTTCAATATAGACCACTAAACGTTCAATATAGACCAGTAGACATTCACTATAGACCATGAGACGTTCAATATAGACCACTAAACCATCAATATAGACCACTAAACGTTCAATATAGACCACTAGACGTTCAATATAGACCACTAAACGTTCAATATAGACCACTAAACGTTCAATATGGACCACTAAACGTTCAACATAGACCACTAGGTCCATCAAAATAGAACAATTTGTCCTTTAATTTATACTATGCAAGAAAATTAACAAGAAAATCAATTTTCTTTCAGGATTGGTGATTCCTATTTGGACCACTTCAGAACTTCCTGAAACCATCACGATGAGCGGGAACTAAGCGTCGATTTGTCGAGATTTTGATTTCTGGATTGCATTATTCCCTTGTGTTATAGAACTTAATAGTTAAAAAACACAAGTTATATAACTATTGTGTTATATAACTACACGGTGTTAGGTACTAAGGCTGCACAGTATTAGGTTGAATTGAATAGTATGTTATTGCTTTGTATTGTAACACATTTGTTATCGTGCATACTACGACATTAATATGCAGGGTTCTATTTCTTATATTATTTTAATATTTTGTTGTCTACCTTCAATTTGTTTTTGGAATTAGTTCTTGCAGCCTGTTTTATTTGAATAAGATCGGATATGTTGCTGTGATTTAACTCTCCTTTGCTACATTTCTATTGGTCGGTTCTGGTCGAGCCTATTTCACAGTAGAGAATATTATATTCTTTTGCATTCTTGTATCCTCAACTTGCGGCAGTTTTAAAATCCAGGTGATTGAGTGATTGATTAATTTAGTGAATAAACTGCTGCATGATTCTTTAATAGATGATTTTCCATTCACTTAGGCAGTACCTGCTGGAGTAAATGGAAAATCACCTCTGAGCTGATTGAATATCTTGATCTGAGA